>BBXU01001786.1:0-46195 GCA_001598975.1 Parachlorella kessleri
CAGGATTCACATATGCATCTGTGACTAGTTGAAACTACTCAGTGCTCCAAGTCCGCAGCTGTTGCAGGCAGATTTGTGACATAGCAATGCCGACCGTCATACGCATAGGCTGCCTTGACAAAAAAAAATAAATTGCGATGTAGGATACGGCGGGATATGAAGACGGGCCATCGGAGTTTGTAGGGGAGCCATATGAGCTGGAGGACATGCCCAAAAACCTCTCCAGCAACTGCTATGACACCCTGGACTCCTATTTGCTGGTAGGTGTTGCTGGTATGTACCTTGAAGGTGCAGCTTGTGAAAGAGACACTTCAGATGCCCGCTGTGCTACTTCTGCAAATCACATGCCTTCCATTGAATGTGTACCATGGCTGAACTGCACGCTTACCTCAGCTACATACCTGGACTGCACTGAAGCGAGTGGCTAGCTGCAGGGAGTCACTCGAGCAAGGCTGCTTCCAGCAGCCATTTGCGCCCACGCAGCTTACATGGACTATCCTACAGCTGATCATCCTCAGGTGATGCAGTGTGGCCACGCATGGCAATCAATTAGGCATGTAGGTGCTTGCTGTCTTGTACTTCAACCAATATTACCAACGAGCAAGATTTGGTGTCTCACTGGCCTGATAGTCTGCTCGTCAGCAACAGCCAACAGCCCGTTTTCTTCCTGACCAGCAGAGGGGGGCGGGCGATGGGATGACGTTCAAGAGCAGGACCGGGCTGGAGCATGCTGTGCTTCTTGATGACAAGGCAACTGACGCGCAGGTACAGTGCAGGGCTCTGACGCAAAATGCATCTTTTCCTCATCCAAACCACCGTTTGTAATTCAACGTCAAGCCTTCAGTTTGAAAACTACCATTTGTGCCCACCTAGATGTTTTGCTGGGGGTTGTTTTCAAACAGCATTGCGAGGCGAAGCTGTGCCGACACAGCACATGACGCAAGGGCGCGTGGCATATGCTGCAGCATTTTTGTGGGACTCCTTTCGCGGATATGCAAATCGGAGCATGTGTCTGCCATGCATGAAGCCTTGCGTTGTCACCCTCTGTGGTTGGCTGGGGTATCAAGGCCTTCGACTCTGCACCCTGCAGGCATATGTGGCCTGGTGCAATGGCACAGCCATTTTAGCCTTTCGTGGCACCGATTCCTTGGATAATTTCATCAATGACGCCAAAATTGCCCGGGAGCCTGTCAAGGGATTGCCACAAAACATCAAAGGTGGGATGGATACATCAGAATCACGCATCTGCGACCTGGAGTATGCGGCACTGTACACTGCCGAGATGTGCTCTCAAGCTCAGCACACTACATGCTCTGCATCCAGGCAGAGCAAGGAATGCTTGTACATCCTAGGCAGGTTCCTGAAACATATCAGGCACGGCTATGGCAGCTTAGTTTGCGCAGGGAACCAGTTTTGGGCCTACTTAAGAAAAAACCCTGGATGTTGTGCAGGTGAGGTGCACTCTGGCTTCTTAGAAGAAATGCAAGCGCTGCTGGATGTGGCTGTTGCTAAGCCATGGGACTGGAAGGGGATTGCCAAGGCCCTGGAGCAACTTCAGCAGGAGCAGGGTGACGAGCCTGTCCCCCCGACCCGTGTAATCTGCACGGGCCACAGCCTTGGAGGCGCGCTGGCTACCCTGGGTAAGTGTGTAGTTGTTGCCAAGAAGAACCACGGCCTGCCTTGGCTCTGTGCTTGCTAGCACACTATGTATGGTGTTTGCTGGTCTGCATGCCAGCAGCACCTACTCCCAGGCTACCCTGCGATTGGAATCCTAACTGGTGCACGGTTCTCTTTGGTTGCTTGTGCAGTCCTGCCAACTCAACGCTGGCCTGCCTTCACTGTAGGTGCTGCGTGGGCCAGCCTGCAGTACCCTGGCGCAGACGTGCGCTGCTTCAGCTTTGCCTCTCCTCATGTCGGCAACAATGAGGCTGCTGAGTGCTTCCACCAGCTTGTGGGCATGCGCTGCCGCACTGTCTACCAAGCAGACATTGTGCCGCGGCTGCTCAACCTGTCCAAGTAGGCTTGCTTCTTCTCAGCATGTTTGCCCAATAGACGCCAGAATGGCTTGGTCATTGGGGGGGTTTGGCTGCATGGCCTGACAGTTGCAGCTAGCAAGGGAAGAATGCCAGAGCAGTTCGGGGGATGCCATACCGGTGGTAGGCTGTCTTGGGGTGCAGCCTGGCTGAGAGCTACGGCGACTGCAACTCGGTGCCATCTACACATGATGATGGTGGACAAGAATGCTGACTATGCGGTGTGCTTCTGTGTACAGGGTGGCCCACTTCTGGGACCCCTACTGGCATGTAGATCCCAAAGTGCACCTGAGAATGCAAGGCCAGAAGGGGAAGATGTACATGCCCTGGGAGATCAACCCTTGGACAAGCCCGTTTGAGGCCTGGTGAGCCATGGGATTGGGTTGCCTGTTTGTCTGCATGTGCCCTGTTCGACCTTGCTTCCAATTGCAGCAACATGGCCATCCCGCAAGGTTATCGCCCCCTCCCTTTCCAATGACAAACCAGGCCCTCCTGAATAATTAGGAACCCTGTCCAGCTACTTTGATGCTGAGCCTTACCGCACACAGGCGCCCAATTTGCTGCACCATGGCACATGGCACTCTCATACTTGATGCTTGCAAAAAGGTTCTGCCAGCTTTCACTGCTTGACCCTCACCCTGCCCTTGCAGGTGGTGTGGTGTCAGGGACCACGCCATGCACAATTACGTCACAACCCTGCAGAAGGTGCCCCCAAGCCTTGCCAAGGACACAGCAGCTCAGGGCATTGAGGAACCAGGTGCAGCAAGGGCTGGGGCAGGCGCGAAGAAGAAAGGTGCACCACCACCAGTGGGCCCCGCAGCTGGGGCCGCTGCCTGAGGTGGGGCGGCTGCAGTGGATGCCCTTGCTGGGGCTGCTGCATGGGTGTGCTGCCGCCCCTGAGGTGGCTGGGACGGCTGCAGTGGGTCGTGTGGGTGAAACTGAAGTGCCACAGGTGGTTTGCACCACCTGCAGAGGTTATCCTCCATGGGGGCTGTATGGAGGCTTGAAACATGGGACCGTGATGTTGGGGTGCATTATCACACCAGGGGGAAATGGAGTTAGGTCGGCGCTGCATAGGTCGGCGTTAGTGTGTGTGAAGTCATGGGCATGGTACACTCCGTTGGGGGTTTTGGCAGCTTTGGTTGCTTCTCTGAATATCACAAATTGGGGTATGTGAAGTTGCAATTGCCTGCTATCCTTTGGCATATGTGCATATCGTGCCTGACGTAAGTTTGGACGGCTGGTCAGTTGCAAATATGTTATGAGGGCAAGGCAGGCACACCTGCCATAAAGATTGTCTGCTTTCCCAGCCAGCTCCAGTCAGTGAGCTCCAGGGCACTGGCTAGTGCATCATGAGCCTGAACGCCACATTTCCAGCTTGAAAAGAAAACAACAACAAAGTTTACACATGTGCTGGGCTATAGCCCGGCACATAGGCTAGCTAAACAGTTGGGTATTACCTGTACTGTCCAAGCTGACAATGACTCAGGCTCATTCTGCATCCAGCCCTGTCAGTCCAGTCCAGCCCAGCTCTACTCCCTGTTGCACTACCTGCCACCCATGCTAATGACTTGGAAAACGGTGCACTACAGAGCATTACATGCGGTCACCAAAAACCCAAGGAGCATACTGCATCAAGACCTGTCAGTACAGTCCGCCCCTATGCTCTGCTCGCACTACCAGCCGCCCTGACCATCTACATCACGGTCATTGTTTGTAAATGACTTGGGCCACACGCCTTACACATATCTGCCTTGTCCACCATGGATATTACCCCTGCCCTGGCTCTGCGCAGCAGCAGCCTCTGAGGACCGCCCCCAAATGCTGGTGTTCTGATCCATGCTGGGCGGCCGCTGTGATTGTGCTGGAGTTGGCATGTCTAGCCGCGGCCGTGGCAACAGCGTGTACGGCGCCGCTGCAGCCTCCCACACCAACTGCTGCTGTGCCTGGGCCAGCAGTTGCTGCCGCACCTGCTGGATATCTGACTGAAACGCGTAGAAAGCCACATCTGGGGCCAGATGCTGTTCCCGCTGTGCCACACGGTGCAGCAGCCAGCACCGAACCTCAAGTGGCAGCTGCACAAAGAACTCATTCAGAGGCAGCTCCCACCAGTTGGCTGGGGGCACAGGCACAGCCTGGAAAGGCAGCCAGGCTGCTGGATAACGGTGACATGCTGGAGGCTGGGGCTGGGTGGGTGCGTCAAGCTCAGCAGGGGAGTTAAAGCTGGCCTGGTAAGGCCAGGTAGTGACTCCGTCCATGGCATCCCTGTTGTCGGGCATTGCTGTGGTGCTACCATCGATGTCCATGTTGCTGCCGCTGCCACAGCCCCCGCCGCCTCCGCCGCCGCTGCTGCCGCTGCCGCTGCCGCTGCCGCCGTAGTTCCCCCAGTTGCCCACGGGGTTTCCAGGCTGCAACTGCCCTTGAAGGCTTGGGTAGGTGGGCATGGGTGCTGCGCCGGCTGCCTGCTGCTCACGGTGGGCAATGGATGTGGCGGGGTGGGACGGGCGGGGCGCAGCTGTGTATGCCACATGTGCGGGCTGGACAGCAGGGCTGGCGCTGCCCATTAACCACCCATGGTGGCTGCTGCTGCTAGCCGTGTTAGAGGGCCAGCCATGTGACGTAGGACTTGCCGCACCCGGCTGGGCTGACCTGCACTGCAGCGCATTTATAGTGCTATCATAGTAAAGACCACTGCTGCCCTGGCTTTCTGCTGCGGTCGTAGGTGTGCTTCCCACAGCACCGACGGCGCCGTGTTCCGCCATGCTCTGCAGCTGCGGCTGTTGTTGGGGTGGGCGTATCGCATGTTGAGGGACGTGTGGAGGCATTTCCCGCCACTGAAGCGGGGGCGCTGGCACCGCCTGAGGAGGTGGCGCAGGGTGTGGACAGCAGTGCTGGTGCATGGAAAGCTGTGGCTGGGGAGGGGTGTGAGACCCTGCTGGGGAGTCAATGCTCAGCTGGGACAATCCAGCAGTCACGTCTGCTACGGCGGCCCTGCTGGCCAAGCCTGGGGGATCTTGCCTGCCAGTCTCCACACTGCTGCAGCTGCCACTGCTACTGCTACTCGCATTGGTGGAGCTGCCACTGCCGGCACTCAAGCTTCCTCCATCATCATGTCCAGGCTGCGACTGGCAACTAAGGCTTGGGTGGGAGGGCAGGCCGGCTGGGCTGCTTATGTGCGCCTCGACAGTGGCAGCAAAGCCCTTGAGAGGAGTTGGTGGAGAGGGGGCACCAGTGAAGGCCACCTCTGCTTTGTGAGTGCAGAGATCTCCGCCAGGCGTCCCACTGCTTTCAGGAATGTCTGGTGACTCCTGCTGGCAGGGCTGACCAGACGTGTCTGACGTTGGCTGTGCCCAAGGGCGGCGGCTGGTCCCATCACTGTATAGGGAGGGCGCCAGGGAGGGACACTCATCACTGTGCAGCTGGATAGCTGACTCGGACGGGGAAGCTAGTGGCCTGCCTTGCTTCTGGGTGCAGGAGTTTGGCAAGCTGCAGGGGTCTTCCCCAAGAGGCTGCTCTACTACCTGCTGCTGCTGCTGCTGCTGCTGCTGCCGCCGCTCGGGCAAAGGCAGTGACGGCCGGGGTGAGACTGGCATAACCCCAGGCTTGGGTGCAATCTGGTACTCAGCTGACTGCTGCAACTGCTGTGGTGTATATTGCGGTGCGTGGGGGTTGAGCGTTGCTTTCTGTCGGCAAGGAGGGGCCTGAACGGGGGTTGACGGCTGTTGTGGCCGCTGCTCCTGCGGCACTGCCGGCAGGCAATCCCTCTCTGGCGGTCCCGTCAGTGCTTGTTGCTGCAGTGGCTTTGGGGAGTCCGGGCCTGGCCGTGGTGCCACCATCCCATTCTCCTCCTGCTGCTGCTCTTGCTGCTGCTGGTTGGCCGCTTGCCGCTTGGCCGATTGCCGCTTGGCCAGCTGTTCCTTCAAGAGCTGCAGCTCACGAGCACCTGTGGGCTTCCCAGCAGGATTCCCAGGGCCAGGCTGCTTGGTACTTGCTCCCTTCCCAGCAGCGTCGCTGCCATCGCTAGCAGAGCTGGTACAAGAGGCAAGGGAGCTTGACAAAGCCCTATCCTGCGCTGCTGTCGCAGTCTTGTTGCTGGAGCTGGCACTCCTGGTGCTGCCTGGCGCCGCCTTGTGGGGCGGCAGTACTGCTGACTTGTCGACTGCTGCAGAGCTGCTGCTGCTGCTGCTGCCGCCCCCACTCCCGCTGGTAGGGAGCAGACCATCGGCAGCATCCAAATCCTTGACACCTGGGTGTTGGCCCTCAGCCCCTGCTGCAGCCACCGCCAGTGCTGACCCAGCAGTCCACCGGGCATGCCAGGTGCGGTGCGGCCTGTCTAGTTGCTCAAACTGTAACAGACGCTCGGCCACAGGTGCAGGCCATGCTGGGAGGTCCTTCAGCGTTGACCAAACTCCTAGGATGGCTCTGCAAACCTCCTGCACGCACTATGCGGCAAAACCGACCATGGCGAGGCAGGGTTTCCACACATATGTGAGATGGTCCCTGATCTCTTTTGAAAGATGCATGATTTTCTATCCTTGCAACAGATTGTCACTGCGCACAGCATGCTTGCACGCCGGTGGGGACCCTGAGCAGGCAGGCACTGCAGCACTGGATTCGAGCCCTGCACAGCTGACATCATGTTTAGAGCATGGAGACTAACTCCGTACAACACTCACCCGGCAGAAGGGGTTCTGCAGCACTGGTGTGGCAGTTGAGGCCAGGATGCGCTCCAGCAGGCCCGAGGTGGCCACATGGCTGGCAAGGTGCTGGGCCACGGCTGTCTGGCTGCTGCTGAACACCCAGGATAGGACATTGCTGGCCTTGCAAAGGGCATTCGTGCTCAGAGTTGCGCTGCCATGCCCTGCTTGCGAGGCCAGCAGGTGCCATAGCAGCCAGAAGACGGGCTCCTTGCCGCCTGCTGCAGACGGCTCAGCCTCGCTGCAGCTGGTGCTCAAGTCAAACAGCACGGCTGACGCAAACTCTATTGTTCGCTGCTGCACTTGCTTTGGCTTCAGCAGGCCCAGGGCTGCCGCCCTGTCAGACGCCCGTAACACTGCCCGCAGGATGGACAGCAGGTCCCTCAAGCGGCCTGTCCTAATGCTGCCTGGCTGGTCGGCGAAAGTAGCCTCAACCTGCTGCCTGATCTCAATGGCCATCTGGACCCTGCAGTCAGTTATCTAGCAGTGAGTGTGCCCAGCATTGAGGACGGAGGCGTGCCAAAGTGATTATGTCACAACAAACACTGCGAGATAGGAATTGCAACGGGCTGGAGAGCAGCAGGTACTAACCATCGAAATTGACAGCATGACCATGGTACAGGCATGCAAGCAGGCATTGTGGACACAGAGCAAGTAGATCCTTACTAATCACCCTGCGCGCTCAGCAGGCTGCAGCAGCAGGGGCAGCACATGGAGTCCTCCACGCTTCTTCTCCGGAAGGCGCTCCCATAGGAGCTCCAGTCGCAGCAGCAATATCAGAACAGGCTCATCATGCTGGCTTGCCAGCTCGAAAAAGCTTTGCAGAGCACTTGGCGGCAGTAGCGTAGTGACCAACAATGCCTTTCGTATTGTGTCTTGGGGCAGCTGTTTCCTGCAGGTCAGACAGAAACATCCGCTCCTGATGCACCCGAGCACCCACATTGCCCTGAGGCGTGCTTCTGCGTAGGTAGTCAAAGCACTCATGTTCCGGGCTGTTTGCCGCTTGGGACACGCCACCAGTCGTAGGCTGCAATGCATCGACGCCAGGCACTGCAAACCCATATTCAGGCCCAGGGCTAACCTGACGCGCTTCTCAACCTCAGCTGAGGCGGGCTTGGATGCTGGGTTCTTGCCTAGGTTGCTGAATTCACCCTCCACCTCTTCCCTGCATGACAAGTATTAACTGCAGCACTGGTTTACATGATACATCGGTATACCGGCAGTGCAGTTTGTAGGGCTCCGATAATCCGTAGAGTGCCTGCGCCTGGTTACAGAGTTTGCTGTTGGTGGCTCCCAAGCCGTGGCTGCAAAGGCTCCATCATGCACATGCGCAAGTTTTCAATTGCGACCCAATGAAATATGCAGAACTGTGAAGGAGCCCAAATCTCACCTGACAGCTCTCTCAATCATAGCAATGCCATTGAAGAGTGAGGCAAGCCCGGCAGATAGCAGCTCCGAGCTGAGCTGCTGCCCACTGTCAGCTGCTGCCCTCCAGGCTTGCGACAGGAACTCAGCCACAAAACACAGGCGGTCGCAGGCGTGCCGCATGGTGCCCCTGGCCCCCCTGTCGCTTGCAGAGAGCAGCCGGACATCATCAACGAGGATATCCTGGTCTGTTGGGATGCATCCCAGCAGGGTGTGCAGGGCTGCCTGCACTGTTAGGCCACAGTGAGAGTGGGGGCCCAGAAGCCGGACATAAGCCCTGCTGTGCTGCCTGACATGCTCCAGCACCGCCAGCTGCAGCTGAGCTCGGGCAAGTGCCCCTGCGCCGCTGCTGCAGATGCGGGAGATGAGCAGGGCAAACAGCTGGGCGAAGGTTGCAGCGCTTGGCTGCTGCTCTCCTGCCAACAGTCCTGCGCGCATCCACCCAAGCAGCTTCAAAACATCTTCCGGTAGTTCGGAGCACTTGAGGTACCATAGCATCTGTGTTTGCTCATCTAGGTGGCAATGTGCACAAAATTCACTGAACAGGACGACTTGGAATAAGCATGAAACGGCAGCGCTGTGTGCAAAGATAATTAAATAAATAAATGTGCCCAGGCCTCGCCGCTCAGCCGTAGCTGGACTCCAAGTGAGGCCCTGTGGGCACCGGCCAGGGGCGTCTGTTAAGGGAGCGCCATCGGTTGTACCTCAGGGGCATGTAGCCCACAAGGTGGCCTCAGGCTCTACCGGGCGTGCAAAGATAGGGTGGCTGATGTTGCAATGTGTGGCCCACCTGGTGTGAAGGCCTGGCTTCGCTCGAGAGCACAGAAGAAAAGATTGCGCGTGTCGGTATCCTTGGCTAGGAACAGGCGCTGTTCCTGTGCCTGCAGCGCAAAATATCATGCATGATTTTATCCATATGGATGGGAGCGTTTAGGGCTGGAAAACGTCTTTTTCCTTAACCCTTATGTCAGGAAGCATGGTCAGCCCAGACAGCAAGCTAGTGGCCCAATGCCGGGCACAGCCCTTGAATCCAGCCCTCCACCCCTCTGGGCTGGAGGGGCTGATCAGGCTCAGGAGGTCCAGCTCCCATTAACGGGGGGAACGTTCCTGGTAGTTAGAAACTTGCGTTTCAGGGAGCTAACCTTGGTGCAGTGCAGCAGCTCATGTAGCAGCAGCCCCAAAGAGGGCTCGTCACTCTGCCCCATGTGCTATGCAGCTGTCTTGAGGCCGGTGAACAGCAAGGGCAGCTCATGTGCGATACTCTTGCCTCGTAGACCTGTTGTGTCGATCCAAGATTGCCATGCAACACATTCAACACAAACCCTTACCTAATCACCTATTGTTTACTGCCTGAAACGGAAGTATTCATCTAGCCCTGTCGCTCTGCGGCCTTGTACGTTACGATTGGATCGGACAGAGGATCCAAGCCAGGCACGTGGTACCCTTGGACGACATAGAGCAGCCAGCAGGCGCTCTAAGGTTGGGCAGTGTCTGCCCAAAGTTCCCTTTTGACACTCCTTGGTACAGGTGCACCGTGCAGGATGAATACCGCTAAAGGGGCTGTTCTGGGGGTGGACCTAGCTGCTGGCCAGGACGAAGGAGACTGGGACAAGCTGGAGGTGGGTGCCACCAGTACCTTACAACTGTCAAACTAGGGCTTGTCCATGCAAGCAGTGCATCATGGCTGCTTACAAGCTCATGCCCAGCTTGCCATGTCAGGCGTTGGTACCGTGATACTGCGCAGCTGACTGCCTTTACCGCCTTGTCTGCAAAGGGAAAGATAAAAAAAGGGAAAGATTACTCCGTGGCTACTTGGGGCCTAGCCCCGTGGGGCTTCCCCAAGGAGGACAACCAGTGGTTGACGTGCCTGCGGCGTGGGTTAACGACACCACGGCTGCGTACCTCTGCCAGAGGGCAGGGGACAGCTATCATGGCGACGGGAAGCAGGCGGGTCGGCCCGCCTGCTGCCAATATATCGGGGGTCCCTCCCCCAGTAAGCTGGGTACCACTTCCCCCCTCCCGGGAAGGCCGAAAAATCAGCAACCTCCCGGGTTCGAACCCGTGACCCATGGCACGACAAGGGGCTCCCTTATCGTGGTGGTATCCCATGGCGGGGTAGACTTGTCTGCAGGAGGAGCTGGAAGGGATGACCGAGGAGCAGATCCAGGCTCGTATCCAGGAGTTGGAGGCCGCTAGCAGCATTGCCACTGCTACCAACGAGGAGCAGGTGCACCAGCTTATGGTGGCGGCGGAGCCAAGTGTCGCGAGTGGGTCTGTGACAGGGCCAGCTAGGACGGCCTCTGATGGTAAGGGTGGCCCCTATGTGCTGTCTTCCTGGCAGGGTGGTGGCCACTATGTGCATGCTTTATCATCACCTAGGCGCACTAGCAGGCATGCTTTGGTTCTTGCATGCAAAAGCGCCCCGTCATGGCAGCACCCATTGCAGTGCCTCTGTGGTCGGATTGCGACAGCTACAGCTGCACATCTCGACGCTCATTAACGTCGTGCGCATGCGCCACAGTATGTGCCGGCAGCACACCCTGGCATGCTCCATATCTGCAAGATTCACTCGCCAGCTGTGCTCCTTCTCGCTCCCCACCTGCCTGCCTGTCTGCCTGTTGTAGGAGCACCCTCCGTGTCAGCTGCCCCTCAGCTGACCGCTGGCAACGTGGGCCTCCACACCAGCATGATGGAGAAGCTTCGCCTGGAGAAAAGTGCCGAGGAGCTGCGGCACAAGGAGCTGGTCCAGGCAAGCTTGCCCACCACAGCGTAGCCTCATCTTGATTCTTGTTACACTTGTGATGTGACGGAGTGTAGCATGCATGCTGCTGATCAAAGCTAACCAGATGCAGGAGGCAGACATGGACCAAGGTGCGTGCTTAGGTTCCGGTTCACAAAACCATGGTCCCATACTCAGTGAGCTGGCTCCTAGGGTGGTTATATGCACCTCGCATGCCATGCAGGCAACCATGATTGAGAAGCTGGAGCGGGAGAAGGAGGCGCTGAGGGCCAAGAACGCCCAGCTGGAGGAAGGCAAGCAGATGCATCCATTTGGGTACTGTGCTTGTTATCCGCCAGTGTGCCTGGCATCAGGCTTCCTGGTGCACTAATGTTCTGAGCATAAGCCTTGCCTTCCGCATCCCTGATGGCAGCACACACTGGAGTGTGACAACGTTGCCTGCTCAATGTTAAGCGAAACGTTCCTGCGGTGCAGCCCTGCTGACTGGCAAGAATCTGTCGGCATTCGACTCCCACACGAGTGGCTCCTCCTCAGCCTCTGCACGGGCAGCAGCTAAGGCCAGGAGGGACGCCAAGAGGGTGCGAATGCATGTGGTGGTCCTGCACCCAAGTCATTTTCGGGAAAAGATCGAGATAGTCTGGCTGCAGTTTATGCTACATCCTGCCGTATCCTGTAGCATCCTTATTTCCGATTTGCCTAAAGGTTGCCACACCTGGGCCCGTAGCAATCAAGCGAGGTATGCATCTGGCAGCAACGCATATTCATTCCTACCAGCACATGTGCAGTCACGCACTGACCAATATCCCACAGGCCGAGCTGGCAAAGGCTGGCGCCCCTGGAGACCTGGTGATGAGGATACGAGAGATGGAGAGCCGTACCGCGGCCAAGCAGAAGGGCGTGGATATCTGCATCGCGATGGACCTCACGGGCTCCATGGTACGCCAAGGTGCTCCGGGCTGCCAGGCACCATGTATAGTTGACCATGTCACAAACACCCGGCCAGTGCGTGTGCACTGAAGGTCATGGGGTCTGAATGCCTGTTCTACCAGCATTTCCCAGTGTGCCTGGGCTGAGGATGCACAGCGTCGGTGCTACGAGCCACAGTGGCGTGTTGCTGCTGTACCGGCTGCACCACCACAAAGCTGGAAGCCTCCTGGCACTCTCAGGGCGGTTGGATAGAGGAAGTCAAGCAGAAGGCAATGGATATTTTGAACATCGCCCCACTCAAGTACCCCGGCGCCATCACCCGCATGGTGAGCCATGCAGCCTGGACTAATGCTGCCTGCATCACAAAGCAGCGCTTCTATCGTTGGGGTGACCTGGGTCAAGCATTATTCTCAGGTTGCCTGTGTTCTGATTACATGTGCTCTGTTGACATGCCTGGGGGAGATATGCGTGTCCCACTTGCTCCATAAAGCAGGTGAGCTTTGGCTAGAGCTCAGTTATACCTGTTACCAGCATTTTACGTCGTTCTGACGTGAGCCACAGCCACCATTATTGAAAGAGTCCCACATCACCCACATGCAACCGGCAGACTCTTTAGAAGAGCGGCTGCTAGTGCCAACCACTTTCACCTTTCATAGGCTACTTATGCTGCCCTGCAGGCCTTTGTGGGGTACCGGGACTTTGGCCATGAAGCTGGTGATGCTCAACATGTGGTGGTTGACTTTGTTGACAAAGGCCAGGTACACTACCATCCACCCTGTCATTATGCCTTGCTGTGCAGGACTGATGCTGCAATAGCTATGCTCACACGCACTGCCAGCACTCTGCTGCTGCATGCCGGTGTACCTTCTAGATTTGGGAAGACTGAGTACTTGTCCAGAGATTCAGGGATCTGGCTTGGTGTGCAAGATACCAACCTAATCAACCATGGTCTGCAGGTTGGGAGCCTGCTAAGCACCATCCGCTACCTGAGGGCCTCTGGCGGAGGCGATGCGGAAGATGTGACTGGCATGCTAAAGGTAGGGTCAGGTCAAGAGTGCACCCTATCACCAACTTCCCCACCTCAAAGGTGCAACTGTGTGACTTACTTTCATTCGATACGATCCGCTATGACCTGTTGTGAGTGCCACACATGAGCAAAGCTGACTGTAGGTGAGGCTCTGCTGCATATGCACATATGTGATCGATGCTGCAGAAAGTGACAGAGCTCAGCTGGGAGTCGTCCACCCGCCTGCTGATCCACTTTGGTGATGCTCCCTGCCACGGCAACAAGTACCATGGTGGATATGCGCGCAATGGGGCGGACAGATACCCGCTTGGCGACCCCAACGGTTGGTGGGCTTGGTCATGGCTAAAGCTTGTGGCCGAGGGGTTCGCCCGCCGGATGTATAGGGACCTGAGCCTACTCTCCATGCCTCAACAGGTCACTTTCAGTGTGTCAATCCTAGCTGTGTTTTCAATCCCCATGGTTGTTTCCACTGTGGTAAGACTCCATATTTAGCCTGTAGCAAACGGCAGTGACTGCCTGCGTAGTAGCATCCTGGTCAAGATTGCACTTCTAAGTGTGATAAGATTGTGACTAACATGCAAGGGTGGCGGAAAGCCTGTATGACTAGACTAGACTGAGCCTACTCTCCTTGGTTGCAGCCGTACCCCGCCATGGCTGCTAACAGTGTTCACCATACATTCCCGGTGGCAGGCACCATGCTCTCCAGTTCCCACGCACCGTGACCAACCTATTCGCTCTCTGTGCTGCAGGCCTTGTGCCTGAGCAGCTGCTGGAGAAGCTGATCTGCACCCGGGTGGACTACCATTTTGCCCGCATCTGCCACCACACCGACATGATGACAGGCATCTTCAGCAAGGTGTACGAGGGCGCACCCGCAGGGGCAGCCGTGTTTGAGATACATGTGAGTCTGGTGGGCAGGGATACATAACATCTTGAAGTACACCACCTTGTGTAGCAAGATTGAGCGAGTTAGTCCCCTGTACTCATTGCTCGACTGTCTCTTAGTATTGTGCAGTGTGAGCTACAGCCACCGCCTTTCAAAGATTGCACTTTTCTGCTAAAAAGCTGGTCTGCAGAGCTGTGGGACCTAACAGTATGCTTTCCCAGCCTTGTGCCACCGCCCTGCAATCACATGTCAGCTGCGGCACCCTTCGTCCTGCTGCCCTTGCTTGCAGGACTATGCCTCCTCTGCTGACAGATTTATTGATGTGGTGGTCAAGAGCCTGACCTCCAGCATGCGCCGCAGCTACAGGGGGGGATACACCTCCTCCTCCAGCTCTGATGGGGGCATCGAGGTGGTGCTGCCCCCTGCCTTTGCTGGGCTGTGAATATGCATGACTATGCAGCACTACAGTGGAGTCACCCACAAGTTGTGTGTGTGCGCCCCATTCCCGTCTTGAGTGAGGACTGCCACTGGCTCTTGCCTTATGCAATCCCTGCAATTTTTGTTTGTTGAGTCGGCAACCTGTTGCAACAGGTCAGCAATGGGTTGCACAGTTGCTGGCAGATTGGCGCTGGGGTGGGAAGGATTGCCCATGCCTGTAACGATACCGCTCCAAGGGTTGGCGATGACACGCAGGCGCCTTACTGGGCAGCATGCTTCCTTGGTTACGCTAAAGGGCCATAACTGAAGGTGGCCACAGACAAGCACTGCAGCCGCACTGCAGATACGTGTTGTGTGTGAAAACCAGTGTTGCTGTGGGGCAGGTCCGGCTTTGCCGCTGGATATCAGCACGATGTAGTCATACCCTTCGGTTATTATTGTTTGTGTTGCATGGTTGCATGATATATCATTAAACAGACCTTTTAACATGCAGTGGTACACGCACATGGTGGTGCCGTGGTGCCACTAGGCTTAATTGTGGCACATGGCTGCCGTACTCGACTGCCTTGACAATCACAGGAAGCAACAAAGAGGAGCAAGGTCGTGTGACCTGGCGCAGCATGTCCCATATTGGAGAACCTTGCATACGTTACAACAAGGGAAATAGCAGCCATCAGGTGCCCCGAACGAATCTCCAGCATTTTGTCCAGCACTTAACCAAGAAGTTTTCACTGGACCCCTCCTGGGTCCCTGCAGTAGGGGTGCATGCTGTGTCTCCATCTGCTCCCAAAGAGGCTGACTGATAGCCAGCCTCCACCCTATCACGTGCTGAAACCCTCCCCGGCAGTGTCACAATGCCTGACCCGGCTGCCGCTCTCCTGCCACTGGTTTGAGAGCTTGCCACATCTGCATAGCTCGGTTCCCTTTGAGCCACAGGTCCAGCCGCTGGGGGCTCAGCATCGCTACGCCTACTGCCACATGGCGCCTGGGACTGATGCATATGAATGCGTGTGCGAGTGGGCTCATCTTGCAGGGGGCGCCGCTGGTATGGCCCTGGCTGCCAAGGTTGCTGCCAAGGGTTTTGTGGTGGGGTGGGCGGGCTGGGTCCTGGGCTTGAGTCTCCCCTGGGGGTAGCACTTGCTGTGACTGCAAGTTGTGACTGGCCCGCAAGATGCCAGCCAGATCCCTGCATGGAAGCCAAGCAAGTACTAGGTGACCTTTCCATGATCAACTAATCAAATCCAGCACGTGAGGCGACTGAGAGCATACATGACCACTTGTATAAGGTCGGTGCAAAGATTGATGGCTCCATGAAGACCAAGGGTGGGGCAACTTGCGGGTTAGCCATGGCATGGGAAGCGGCATGCATTAAAGCCACACGGCGTTGCGACCCAGTGCAACCCTAGTATGGCAGCGGGTATGAAAAGCTAGATCTTTTGGTGCCCTTACCTTCAGCTGTGCTGTTGCCCTAGGTGGAGATGCCTGCCTGCTGGCAAGCTGGACCTTGTCCGCACAGTAGGCAAATAGCGACTCTAGCTGCCCCAGCGCATTGACACATATCCGGCGTAGCTGCTGACACCTGCCAGGAGGCAGCCAGGAAACCCCGCTGCTATCTGCCACCGTCGCCAAAGCCTCCCTTAGGTCCAGTACCTGAGCTGGAGGCACATGACAGAGGCCCCTCCTCTCCATCACAATGGACAGTTGCAGGGCTGCATGTACATACCCCAAGAGTATCCTTGCTGCCTGATTCCTGTCCCTGGGAAGCCCAGTCCAGCACTGAGGAGTCCCACTTGCAGCGGCTGCCCCTCCAGCTGCACTGTTTGCTCCATCAGCTGGCTCCTGCTGCTGGACTCCCAGGTGCAGGCAGCGCAGGAGCAGCTCCATAAGGCCCCTGGTATGCTCTTTAGTCAGCTCCCGAGCTTCATATCTGCTACTGTCAACCCCCTGCAGGAAGGACAGGCCACAGAAGCAGACCCGTAAACAGTAAGCCGTTAATTGTGCTGCGTATATATGCCTGCATGCTGTGGCAACTCCAGAGCATCATCATGCAGAACAAACATGAGATACTGCCATTGCAACTTCCACTGTGTGATGCAGGCCAGTGAATTACCTTGGACATGCAGCACACAATCTCCGCCAGACCCAGCAGCGGCCCCTGCTCAGTGAACCAGCCATCCTTGAGGCTGCCTTTGCTGGTCAGGCGGGTAGTAGCTGTGCTGAGGAAGTAGTCAACCAGCTTCCTGCAGCCTGCTGAGCTGCCAGTGTTGCTGCCAAAACCGCTGCCATAGTAGCTGCCACAGCTGGGATATGGGTTTAGGCAGAGCACACGGGCGGCCTGCAGTGCCCACTGCTGGACTGTGTTGCTCAAAACAACCTTCTCCTGCACTGACAACCTGCCAGCGTCGTTCTCCAATGAGCGGGCAATGTCCAGAACGGTGGAGCCGTGCTGCCTCACAGTTGCCATTGCCGCTTCTGCACCGCGCTCTGGGTGGATCTGGCTAGGCTGCAAGGCTATCGCTGTGCCAGCGACAAGGGCGGTCACCACCGCTGCAGGGCCTTCATTTGCCACTGCCCCTGGCCTGCCATACTGCCTGGCCACCTGTTCAAACAAGCTGCAAGCAATGCTGCCCTCTGCATGGAGCAGCACCTCTGGCTGCACCGGCCTGCTCAGCTGCTGTGCTGGACTACTGTTTCTGCCCCCGGCAGGCTGGCGGTGTGCATAATTGACACAATTTATCAGCAGCTGACAGGCGTCAGTATTGATGCATAAGTACTCTGCCAGCTGTTGACGGTTGGCGGCATCCCCAGCTGAGCCCAGCTCAATGAAGAGGCTAGCCGCTGTTTGCAGCGCTGTCTGCTCGTCAGCTGCTGCAGCTGCCAGCAGCTCTGACAGCTGTGCCGGGCTCTTCCTCAGCTGCTGTTTGAGCCTGCTGCTGGCAGGCAGCAGGGACAGCAGGTCCAGCAGAAGCCAAGGGTAAGGGTAGCTGCCCGCCTCGTTGCTGCTCCCCTCCACACCATGTCCTCCTGCAGGCAGCTGGGCTAGCTGCTCCAAACAATTACGAACAGCCTCGTCGGACATCACATCTGCTGCAGGAAGTGCAAAACAGCAGCCAGTGCCTGGCAGCAATATCAACTACAAGCAGTACCATGCACGCCCTTGGACGAGCCGATGCGAGTGCAGGCAAACACTGTCAACACACGACCGTGGTGTGTCATGTATTGGACGCCTTGGGGGTACCCCAGGCTAGTGCTTCCATTCGCAATTGGTATTGGCGATTGATACCATGCATGCCAGTACCAGCTCAGGCCGGCAGGCTGAACTGCTCAAAAAACTGCTGGAGATAAGAAAGCTAAAGAAGGAGGAGCAGGAGCTCAAAGCAGAGGTTCGAGAGGAGCTTGCCATTAAGAAGCAGGACCAGAGGCTCAAGGAGCTTGAGCAGCAGCTGGCTCAAGCCACACTGAATGCCAAAGCCCTGGACCAGCAGCTGTGTTATGGGGCACCTGACTGGTCAGGCGCAGGAGAGCTATGGTCCGGCTGGCAGGCAGGCACCGAGGTCACCTACACAGCTAATGCCAGTCATGGCGCTGCCCCGCCTGCTGACATTGTGAGCTGCACAGCAGGCACCATGAAGCTGCAGATTTACAAGAAGCCCTTCGCTCAGGGCGGGCTTCGGCAAGCCTTCTATGCCAGGTATGATGCGCCAGGTACGCCAGGTATGATGCGCAGGACATATACATTGACAGGGTGGCGTGGGGCCTGCACCTTAAGGGTGTACTGGTAGGCACAAGGGCACTGCTACGCATGCAGCTGCAACCGGCTAGTGCTCCCATGAACAAAACCACAGACAGTAAACACAGCACTTTCTGCAATGCAGGGATGCTGCCGGCCAGCGCTTCGTGGTCAAGCGGGCACTTCAGGAGAGCAGCAAGCACAAGCGCAACCTGAAAGAAGCCCATGCCCACGCCCATGCTGCCGCCATCAGCCTCCTGGCAGCTGAGCAGTTCCAGCGCAGCATCAAGGGGGCTGGGCAGCCAGGCCTATCGCTCAAGTCCTTTGGCTACGTGTCAGTCTCAGTCGTCGTCCTGGAGGACAAGGAGGCTCCCAGTGAGTGTGCTGCTGTCGAGATGTAGTGGAGACTGCTAAAGCCTTGCTGGAGCCTTAAATAGCTGCCAGGGGCACAGGCAGCCACTGTTCCCGGCCTCCAGCTGTCAGGGTGCTAGTGAAAGTGTAAATACAAGTGCAACGGATGCTGGGGAGACTATAGCATGCCCAGGGGAACAAGCGGCTGCTAGCGTGGTCAGAGTCAGTGATACCGCCTACCTGCCAGTTGACTCCATGCAAGGCCTGATAGCAAAGATGTGTGTCATCCATTACAGGTGGCAAGGCGGTGCTGCTCAAGGAACCAATGCTGGAGCCCAAGGCTGGCTGCAAGTGGGTGAAGTGGACAGTCAATGACGGCCAGGTGCTAGATGGTAAGCTTCACATGGCAGCTTAAAGCTAGCTAGGTATGAAATCCATAACTGCCTCACCTCATGGCATGGACAGGTCCATCTCCCAGTGCAAATGCTGCAGGCTGCCACTGGGCAGCTGCCAGGTGCGCCAGGCCCCCTCCCGCCCGACCTTGCCATACCAGAGTGCATCCCCTCGAATACTCAATCCGTCTGCACCATCCCGCCGCTTGTGCATGCCTGCAGATGGGAAGGCAGATGATGTCGTGCAGGCCTTCAGCCACTACTCACTGCGCTTTGGGCGCGAGCAGCTCGGCTACGACATGCTGGTGCTGGACGTGCAGGTCAGTTGTTGGCTTCTTGCCTAGGGTGACTACGCTGCAGTGAAGCGACCTTGTCAGCACTGTCGACAAGCGGAGGTGCCAGCAGCTATCAGCGCGACTCGACATCACTTCCAGGAACCCTCAGCAGCCTGTTAGCTGAAGCTGCGCCACGGCAGGTGTCGTCGCTCGGCTAAACTGTGGACCCCACCTCCCCTCGATACTCATCCTCTTTGCCCCATGGCTGCAGGGACTAGTGAAGACAGACCCGGGAGGTGGCAAGTCCTACACACTGACCGACCCCGCTCTGTGCAGCTCTGACAAGAAGCACGGCCCCACAGACCTGGGCAAGCCAGCGCTCGACACCTTCTTTGGATGTCACACCTGTGGCCCAGGCTGCAATGCGCTAGGATGCCAACGGCTCAGGCCGGCTGGAGAGGTTGGCAGCACCTCCCAGTGATGTGTATAGGTGCTACGTGCTGCAGTTGCCTGGTTGCACCCCAGGCGCGTCATGGGCGCTGGCACCGAGGAGCATGCTGCCTGCAAGGGGCACAAGCAGTTGAGCTCCGCCTGTTGCCGGGGCAGGAAGCAGCAATGGGTTTGTGAGACATATGTTGACCACACAATATTATGCAGTTTCGATCCAAATGACTCCTGGGCTCTAGTAGTGATCTCCAGGGCTAGAACAAGGGTACATGGAAAGAGCTTCCAATTGAGCTCTGCAGGTGATGTGTGCGGGAATGGATACCACACCATAACCTGCTGCTCCACAGGAAAAAGCTCGGTGTGACCACCGGCTACTACAATGATCACACCCTGCCACATGGCTGGATTGCTGCATGCTGAGCGAGTGTAAGAGGCTGGACTGAGGTAATCATGCAACACAATCCCAAGCTGGATCAGGGGGTGGAACCAGCAGTAACCAACAGGTGGGCAGCAGGTTTGATATACTCATAGTGTCCAAAGCCTTTTTGCATTGCACCCAACAGTCCTTTTGAACTCGCATCCTTGCCATCGTGGCTGAGAAGCTGCAGGCATCCCACTGTGCAACAGTCTCAGTAATCTTAACAACCTTAACAAGGGCAGCCAGCGATGCGCAGCAATCTTGTGAGTTCTTGCAAGGCCGCATTCATGTCCCACCACCCAAGTGACCACTCACTCTCCTACGCCCTAGTGCCACAGTCCATAGCACTCTAGAGTACCCAGCGATCTCACCGCACAACGCAAACAACACCAGTGACATACAAGATTGCAGCTTCTGCAGTCGGCTCACCTCTGTGCCTCAAACCCTTAGCAGCGCTGCTCCTGTTTGTGACACCACACTGCATCGCCCGGGGCTGCTGCAACCTGTCACGCTCTGCCTGGCTTCTTCTCGGTCAAAGTTTGGTCATCAGCGCCTGCGCCTGGGCAGCCACAGGGTGTCCTGCCAGCAAGTAGTTGCCCCTTGTGCAGCGGTCACATGTACATAGTTGTGCTGCTGCCAAGCGCTGCCAGCACAGTGTCCCTGCCGGTCCTTGGCTGCTGCTACCTCACCCCTGTCCTTCCCTCGCTCCCTTGGCGGACGACCTTGCTGCTCTTGCCTTGCCAGCGAGAGCGGAAGGGGGTCGCTGTAGAGGCAGGCAACCACCAACTGGCTGGAACAGGGGCTGCCTCACCCTCGTGCCAGGTCTGTGAGGTCGCTCCACTAGCAGCATGCAGCTGTCACCGCTGTGTGTCGCAGCCGGTTCACCAGCTGAACCCCCATGGCAGTGGCTGACCTTGACCTGAGCTGGTACGCGCGTGTCTGCTGGTTAGCCTGGGCAGCACTACGTACGTGGGCATTCGAAGGTTGCTTTTCACACTTGTCCCAAGAGCTGCAAGCATGCACTGCTCTATGGTAACTAGATCGACCCAAGCCCCTGCTGCTGGGCTCGTCCTACAGCTGCATCATGTTGTAGATAGGTTGAAGCCTAAACCCTGTAACAAGGCCTGCCAGGCAGCCTGACAGCTTGTTTGACCGCGGTCAGGTCATCTTTCCCGCTTGGTGATAAGGGCACCGCGTCATCGTGGCAGTACCCAGGATCACGCGTAGCCGCCCAGCCTTCAAAATGCTGCAGTTCCTTCGAATTCTGCACTATTGCTAGCTTACTGGCCATCAACAACTGAAGCCATTCAAGAAAGCAACCTCAACGGCCCAAACGCTCACCATGGTTGGCAAGGTGTCCGCTGTTGACTACGAGGCAACCTGGTCGTACCCAAAGGAGCAAGACGGTGAGCATGGAAGACTGCGTCTCGGTGCTATACGCGTGCAGTGCTTGGCAAAGTTCAGCCTAGCGCAGTACCACTCTGTAAGGGCATGCATGAGCCGCGCATGCAGCTCCACTCGATACCGGGGCAGCTGTCCATGCCGGAGAGAGCACATCCCAGCTGGTTTGGGCGCCGTACACAACCTAACTGTGCCCTCCTTGTTGTTATGCAGGCTGGTTCCTTGCTCACAACGCTCTGCGGGCAGATCTGGCGGCGCTGCAAGCGATGCTGGACAACTTTGACACCCAACTCAAGGCTGGAACCAAGCTTGAGCCTGCCCAGCAGAAGGCCGCCACGCGCTTCCTGGACAGCTTTCTCAAGTTCCTGCACCACCACCACCACAATGGTGAGCTTGCGGCGTGTGCGCACTGCTCTTGCAGCCCTAGCCTCTCTCAGGCTGCTGGCTCCCTTCACCGGTGCCCCTCAGGGATGCTGAAGGGTTGGTGTCAGAGTGACCTCGTCCCCTGTCCTTGCTTGCTGGCACAGCTGCAAAGCTTGAAAATCCTGCCATGCTGCTGTATGCCTGCAGAGGACGACATTGTCACCCCGTACCTGGCAACCCGCTGCCAGATGCCAGACAAGATCAGTGCCGACCACAAGGAGATGGAGGTGCGAGACGCGCCTGGCTTGATGGCCCAGAAGCTGCCCTTGGTGCATTTGCGCAAGGCAGTGGCAGGCAGCATGTCTACGTCGTGGCTGCTCCTCTTGTGTAGCAGAACAGGAGTAGCAGAGTAGGAGTCGAATGGCAAAGCCATATCAGTGCTATGCTGGCGCCCACCTGTGGTCGCCTCGTTTCCGAACACTTCGAGGTCCCTGCAGGTACTGCTAGTGAAGTTTGAGGGCGAGGCCCGCAAGCTGCTGGCTGCCACCAACCTGGAGGTGCAGATGCGGCTGCTGCTAGGAACCAAGGTGAGCCATCTCGCTAGCGGCGGCTCCTCCGGCAGCGGGCCTGGCTGCCTTGCCACTGACACAGCAAAATCTGTTGTCCAGCTGCAGCTGAGCTCCTGTAGATGAGTGGTGCACAACTCGCCAATTCCCTCACCTGCCCCCGCCCCATGCCTGCGCCCGCCCCATGTCTGCACTGGTGCCTGGGCCTGTGTCCCTAACCCCTTCCTCCCTTTCCTCAAGTCTGAAATCTCGCTATAGGGTGTGCACAAGGCCTCCACCGCCATGTACCAGTTAGTACATTGCTCGTACCTCACCCTGCGCCGTCCCTCAGCTCCCCTGCTGCAGGAGGCGTTTGTCGCCTTCCACCAGCTGAGCCTGGAGCACCTGAGGGAGGAGGAGGAGGGGGCCCTGCCCCTCATGCGCAAGCACTTCACCCACAGCGAGATCAAGAAAAACCTGGTGGCCAAGATCTCGCGCAGCATGACGGGTGAGGATGTGGGCGTGTTCCTGCGGCCGATGACCAAGGAGCAGCGGCGGGCGTTTGCCAAGCGTGAGGGGATTCCCTTCTTCATCCGCTGGATCCTGTTCCGCCAGGCGGCCAAGCATGAGAGGTGAGCTGCCCCGCAGCGTGTGATGTGGATGGGTGTGCCTTAAGTGCTTGTGGGTGGGCCATCAGCCGGCATAGCCTCAGCACTCCTATTTGATGGGAGGTGGGGCCGCGGCTTGCATGGACCTTAGTGGAGGTGTTCTGTGAAAGGATTGCTACGGGCCTGTTGCACCTTACAGCTGCATACCATTGTGCTTGACTGAACACCTGGGCTTGACTCTTCCCTGCCGCAGGAAGGTCTGGCAGCCCTTCCAGCGCGAGTGCCTGCCTTTGGGCGCGGCAAGGTCGGCCTGAAGATAATGCACCTTTCATAGATGCTCCTGCCTTTCTGAGTGAACACAAGCGGCTCTATCTGGGGACACCAGGCTGTGTCCTGACAGCCGCTGCCGCATCGTGAAACTGCAAGGCATTGGCAGTGTGACCTGGGAGTATAGCAACGAATGCTGCGCCATTGACTCAAATTTGAAGTGATTGTTAGACTTGCATCGTGACGGTGCAAGGTATTTTCATTGGTGGGAACCTCCACAGATAAAGACATTGTTGGCACAGCCCAAGGCTGTGCACTTTGTGGTATTCTTGGTGTTGCTGCATGATCATGAGCCCGTAACTCAGCTCCATTCAGTGAATTGCTTGTCGGAACTTGACCATCCCCGTCCGAGGGTCTCACTATGAACTCAAAGTGGACCATCTTTGATACCCAATTTTGGAACTTAAAAGGTTCAGCCATTACTCTCTCCGTAGCCCAGCAGACCTCTCAGCAGCTTGCATGAAAGGTTTAGAGGGGGTTTGGGGTTCGGCTTTTGTGGCCATCCTCGTAGCGACCATGTGTAACAGAGAATTGGCTATGACAGGCGGCTAGAACAAGGATATGAGTAAATGAAGTTTGAACGCCACCTGTACGACCCTCAATCACATCCCTAACAAACACAACTGTGTGCTCTACTCCCAGCTCTACTCCCTGTTCGCACTACCTGCCACCCATGCTAACAACTGAGTGCTGGCAGCCCATGGGGCAGTGACATGCAGGGAATTCTGCCACACCATGCCCTCAGCACAAGGAACCCACTGCTGCTACTGCTAGCCTACAAAGTAGGTGCCATACCATAGTTCGCAACTCCCAGCCCTTCAACCGCACAACCTTGCCCTCAACAACAAACCGGCTGCTGCCCTGCACCCTGCACCTCCAAGCGCAACTCCTCCTTGCCGACCGCTGATGGCACTGCTCCTTCCAGCTTCTCCAGCACCGCCGCGGCCACCTATTTCTGCAGCTCTTTCAGTTTCAGGGTGCCGCCAGGCGCGGCTTGCAGCGCTTTGATGATGAGCTTACGCCACTTATCCCAGACTGTCACTCAGTGGCTCCATTGCCAACAGCCGCCGTCGCTGCTGCTGCTGTTGAGGTGGCCCCAAGTCCGCTGGGCTGCTCCTCCCCACCTTGCCCTTGTTCCGGCCTCCCATGTGCGCCTGCTGCCATGCCAGGGGCTAATGGCGCCACCTCTGCCGCTGCAAGCGCGTCCAAGTGTGTGCTGCTGCCGACTGCCACCAGCTCCGGGCAGCGCTTCCTGTCCTCGCGGCCTCTGCCCTCGCTGTCGTTGTTCTCGTCGTCCTGGAAGGTGACCTTGCTGCCAGCCCAATTAACGCCGCCCATCTTGCCCACCGCCTGGCTCTGGCCCAGCCCCTTCTTAGTGCCCTTGGCAACCCTTGCCGGCGTGGGCTGCCATGTAGACGCGCTCCTGCAGTAGTGGCGCGGTGGTGTATGGACAGGGTAAGCATAAAGGAAGCATAGGCCATAGCCAATGAGGGCCATCCAGACTGCACAGCTGCCATGGACTGATGCATGCACAGCATGAGGGCTGTGTGCTGGAAAGCAGCAAGGAGGCCGTGTAACACCTGACCCACACCAAAATGCAGCGAGAGAGGAACCCCCTCTACGCCGACTACACCTGCGGTCCACACCAAGGAGCCAGCCAGCTGCAAAGCACACCCAGGAAAGGGCAACAACTTCTTGCAGGTGAAGGCAGCAGGTAAGGCAGGGCCTGGTACGCGGGTGGCTACGCTTCGGCTCACGCCTACCTTCCTTTGCCGCACCACCCATGCTGCTCAGTTGATAGCCCAGCGCCCTGGCAGCCGCGGTCGGCAGCACTCGAGTGTACCCAGCCGGAGCGCTCACAACAAACCACCAAGCCCTCAGCACCCAGAGCGCTATCAACATGCCACCATGCCCTCAGCAAAGTGGCTGTATCCAGGCACCCTAGCGGCTGCCAAGCACTGCCAGCATCACTGCCTCCACCGGTCCTTGCTTCCTGCTACATCAAACTGCCCGTCCCTCGCTCCACCTCTGGCCTGAAGGGTGGCCATGCTGCTTTGAAGGTGGAGTGCACGTGACAGAAAGGGGTCAGACAGCAGCATGCCGTGTGCCAGCTGCGTCATTTAACAGAGCACAGGGTAGGGAAGGAAACGGGATACTGCTTTTGCGGACCTCCCAAAAATGACCCAGCTGTTCCACCGCCTGGAACTCAGGCCCCAGCTGTGACCCTCTGCTTCAGTTGCCGCGCCTACTGGCCGTAGCTGAGGCGCAGGGGAAACTGGGGGCGCTGACGAGCTTGGGCCACCAACCGAGCAACGAGGAGGCTACCGCACTCTCAGGCCAGGTTTATGAGCACGTCTTAGGCTTAGCGCTCTGAGGGCTCCACCTGACGAAGACCAACTGTGCCAAATGTGCAAGCAAGTGCCACGGCTGTGGGTTGCGGCCAGCTGAATAGCCCGGCTGTGCGTGCACCAACCTTGGTTTAGGCTGGTACGTGCGTGTATGCTGGCCAGTCTTGGGTTACGCATAAGACATAGGTGTCTGAGAGTGGTTCATCCCAACTTCAAGCACCTGCGTGCACTGCCTGGTAAGTAGATTGGACCAACCCCCTGCTGCTCATACCTCTGATCCACCATGCTCTGGATAGGTACCTGCTCAGACCCTGTAGAACGCCTGCTGAGGCAGTCTGCAGTTTGCATTGGCCGCGGTAAGGTATCTTTCCCGCTGGTGATAAGGACACCGCGTCATCGTGGCAGTACCCAGGATCCACGCGTAGCCGCCCAGACTTCATAACGCTGTGTTCTGTCGATCTCGGCAACATTGCTAGCTTTGTTGGCAACAAATTCACCCAAGGCCACCTAGAAAGCAAGCTCAACGGCCCAGTCACTCACCATGGTTGGCAAGGTGTCCGCTATTGACTACGAGGCAACCTGGTATTACCCCAAGGAGCAGGATGGTGAGGGCAGAGGGCTGCTTCGCGTCGGTGTGCGCTTGCAGTGTTTGGTAACAACCGGGGGCAGTACCACTCTGTAAGGGCATGCATAAGCCGACCTTTGTCTGCACTAGTACCGGGGCAGCTGTTCAAGCCGGAGGCTGCAGATCCAGGCTACTTTGGCACCGTACACAACCTGACTGGCGGCCTCTGCTCGGCGCAGGCTGGTTCCATGCTCACAACGCTCTGCGGGCCGATCTGACGGCGCTGCAAAGCATGCTGGACTTATTCGAGGCCCAACTGAAAGGTGGCATCGAGCTTAGCCCTGTCCAGCGGAAGACAGCCACGCGCTTCCTGGACTGCTTCCTCAAGTTCCTGCACCACCACCACCACAATGGTGAGCTTGCCGTGGGTGCTGAGACTACTGCTGCTGTTGTACAACAAATCTCTCTAAGACCGCTGCTCCTTTTTGTACTGGTCTAGCGACGCCCGGCAGGGTGGTCTGGCGGAGTCAAACTGAGTCCTTGCCCCTGCTTGCCGGCTGCAGTCTGCCAAGGCAGTTGCTTAGCTGCACAGCTTGTCAACTCTGCCCTGCTGCCGTACGCTTGCAGAGGACGATATCGCCACCCCATACCTGGCCACCCGCTTCCAAGTGCCAGAGAAGATTGGCGCCGACCACAAGGAGATGGAGGTGCGCGACGAGTGCCTGGCTTGGTGTCCGCGTCGCTCTCCTCGTTTCTTCTGGGCAAGCCAAGGGCAGGCCGCACAATACTCTGGCACTGTGGCTGCTCCCGCTGCTGCATTGCTCTGTAGAACCAGGCTGGACCAGAATGAACCTCAACCTCCAGTGTCGTCCGGCGCCCGCCCCTAGCGCCCTGGTTACTGACTACCTTGTCGTCCCTGCAGGCACTGCTGGAGAAGTTTGAGGGCGAGACCCGCAAGCTGCTGGCTGCCACAAACATGGAGGAGCAGATGCGGGTGCTGCCAGGAGCCAAGGTGAGCCCTCCTGCCAGCGCATGCTTGTTCGGCGGCCGCGGTGGCTGCCTTTCCACTGACAGGGCAAAGGGTGCTGTCCACCTGCAGTGTAGCTGTGAGCCATCTGGTGCGCTGCGACTGCTGACTGAACCTGTGGCCCTATTCTCTTCCGAACCCCAATTGTAGGTCACTGAGCCACTATTAAGGCATGCTCAAGCCCTTCGCTGTCCTGGATAGCCTTTGCCCGGAACAAATCTCACTACGTCAGGCATGTCTCACTTGCACCTATATCACGCCCCCCCTTGTGCAGGAGGCCTTTGCCGGCTTTAACCGCCTGTGCCAGGAGCACTTGAAGGAGGAGGAGGACACTGCCCTGCCCCTCATGCGCAAGCACTTCTCCCACAGCGAGATCAAGAAGCACGTGGTGGCCAAGATCACGCGCAGCATGGACGGCGAGAGTGTGGGCGTGTTCCTGCGGCCCATGACCAAGGAGCAGCGGCGGGCGTTTGCCAAGCAGGAGGGGATCCCCTTCTTCATCCGCTGGATCCTGTTCCGCCAGGCGGCCAAGTATCAGAGGTGGGCGGCCCCGCTACGGGTGATGTGCATGGGATGCCCTGGTGTTGTGGGAGGGCCACCAGCCAGCGTAACCCCTAAGTGAAAACCATTGCAGGCACGGGGGTCATGTGCAGCAACCAATGGTCTGCTCGCACCTTGTGTCTGCTGTCCATCATGCTCAATGATTATCAAGGGTGGCAGTAATGCGATCAGAGAGGAGGTACGGGTATACTGGGCTGACAGGGGTCTATGCAGTTATGCTCTGTGTCTTGCCTGAGATCTGAGCCAGTAGGTCTCTCCCCGGAACATGCTAAGGCCACTGGAAAAGCAGGTGAAGCTGAAACAGAAGTTTGCTTGGGCCCCTGCAGCAAGTGCTTAATATGTGCCTCGGCCCCTCCCCTGCTGCAGGAATGTCTGGCAGCCCTTCCAGCGGGCATGCCTGCCCTCTGGCGCGGCAGTTTCAGCCTAGGGAACTGGCGCTTCTGGCAGGCTCTCAACCTGTCCTTCTTAAGTGGGCAAGGGGTTGTTCAGGAGAGGCAAGGTGACAAGTAAACCACTAGGTTTGTGATTCAACAGTCGGTGAAATTATTGGGGTGATGGATGCGTGACCTTGGATAATCGGATTGACCATGGCGGCACTGACAAACACGTGGCAGCATTTTTTGTACTGGAACTCCTGACGCTGTATGGTATTTGCATCTGTTACTTTCCACCTCCATACATATATGCATTGTTGGCATAGCCCGAGGCTCTGCGGTTGACATTATGTTCAGTATTGCTGCAAGGCTATTATTAGCCACGCCCTCGGCTCCGTAAAGGGAACCCCTTTCCGGCCTTTGCCCTATCAAAGGTCTCACTGTGAGCCTCTAGTGAGCCGTCTCCCATACACACTTTCTGGCATCTGCACAAGATTGAGCGGTAACCTCTCTAACACAACAGGGTACTTTCAGCAGCTTCCATCAAGTGTTGAAAGGAGTTTTGGTACTTCTGCATTTGCAGTAGCGACAACTTGTAAGAGAGTCATGTGATGAAAGGCTAGAAAAGGACAGCCCATGCTGCGGCGGCATGCTGCCTCCCTGTCCCACCATCATTAAACCACTACAAATGCCCTCAGCACAAGGAACCCGCTGCTGCTGCTCCTGCTGGCCTACACCTCAGCCGCCATAGCTCTTCAGCCGCACAACCTTGCCCTCAACAACAAACCGGCTGCTGCCCTGCACCCTAGCGGCCACCTCCGCGCGCAACTCCTTCTTGCCACCCCCTGACGGCGCTGCTGCTCCCAGCTTCTCCAGGGCTGCTGCTGCCACCTGTTTCTGCAGGTCTTTCAGTTTCAGGGCGCCGCCAGGTGCGGCTTGCAGCGCCTGGGTGATGAGCTTGCGCCACTTGACTCCGGCCTGCCACACGGGGGCTCTACCAGCAACCTCTGCTGCTGCTGAGGTGGCTGCAGGTCCATTAGGCTGCTCCTCACCACCTTGCCCTTCGTCGCGGCCGCCACTGGCCCCTGGTGCCGCCACCTCTGCCCCTGCCAGCGCATCCAAGTGAGTGCTGCTGCCAACAGCTGCCAACTTTGGGCAGCGCTGTCTATCGTCGCTGCCATCCCCTGCGCTGGCATTGTCATCGTCCTGGAAGGTGACCTTGCTGCCTGCCCACTTGACGCCGCCCACCTTGCCCACGGCCTGGCTCTGGCCCAGGCCCTTCTTGGTGCCCTTGGCAACCTTGCCGGCATGGGCTGCCATGTAGACACGCTCCTGCAGCAGTGCCGCGGTGGAGTGGTGCCCAGGTTGGCAAGTGGGAGCCAAAGGCAATGCCCATGGGAGCCACAGGATACCAGCAAGCCAGTGATGAGCTGCGCATGAGCCAAGGCATCGTGCATGCACAGCATAGGGTTGCACAGCACGCCAACGCCAGGAGTGCATTGAGTATCGCAGCATCATACCTAGCAAGCATCATACTGAAGCTTGTGTCGCGTTCTACACGGTACGGCACCTCCAGCACTGCAAGCCAACAGGCCAACCTATCCGCAAAACCAACCTGGTCTCCTTCCGTGAAGACCATGCGCTCCTTGGGCCCCTGCACGTCCTTCTTGGCGCCCTCCAGGCACCCCGCCGACACAAAGCGCTTGGCACCCCACCAGCCTGCAGCACCTCAATGAGGTCATGTGGTGAGGCGGGCAAGGGGGAGAGAATGCCTTAAACTCTAATACCATGAGACAGAGGACGCCCTTCACGCTGGGGTGCACCTGCCTGTGTTGCATAGACAGGAGCCACGCTGCTGCTACGCAGGACTGGGTAACACCTGACTATTTGCAGGTGGAGGCAGCAGGAAAGGCACGGTATTGCAGAGAGGGTAGACTGAAGGCCAAGCAGCACCCCCAGGCGAACCGTGGCTCCCGCAATCAGAAACCCATCATGACAGACTTCCAAGCTTGCCTTCTCTGGGGGTTGGCTTGAATTCCGCCATGGGGGCCGAGCTCTCAATGGCAGGCTCAATGACAACCCGCTGCTGGGGCATCTGCCGCTGCTGTGCCTGCTGCTGCACCTGCTGCTGCTCCCCGCTGCCCTGGGACGCAGCAGCATCCTCTGCTGCCGTAGTACTGTCTTTCTGGTCTCCTTTCCGCTGCTTTTTCCTGCTGCTGCCACTGTCTGCCCCCGCCTCCCCCGCTGCAGCTTCAGCCTCCTTCACCTTCTTTTTTCCCACTTTCTTCACCTTCTTGCCATTGCTCTCCGAAGGCGCTCCCGCTTCTGCACCAGCAGCAGCAGCTGTGCTGCCGCTAGGTAGCCGAATCTCACTGGTAGTCTCTGAGCGATCACTCGCCCCAGCTGCTGCAGCTGCTGTTGTGGTAACCGTGGTGGCTGTGGCAGTGGCCGCGCTGACCCCTAGCCGCGCTGCATACTCCGCGGCAAGCTTGGCTTCCTGCGCAGCACAGCATGATCCATGAAAACCATTCACCACCAGAGCACACCAGAGCAGCAGTCGGTGACAAATGGCCCCAAGGGTCTCCAGCAGCAGTGCTCCCTCCTCTCAAGCACCAACAGAGCTACGCCTTACGCAACTTGGTTCAAATCCGCCGCTTTGATTTTGCCCACAAACAAGCAGGCTGCGATCCTTATGTCCATCAGACTCCCAGCTGTTTCTCACCTGCTCTCGAATGCGGGCCATCTTGGCCTCCCTGCCCCCAAATCGCCCAGTGGAGGGCCCCTTGGACAGAGCCTTAAGCAGCCGCAGCTCATGCGCTGACGCACTGCTGAGCGTGCCGTCGCGGTTGATGGTGCCCCCAAAACCAGCCTCGCTGTCGTCATCGGATGAGTCGTCGTCAGAGCTGTCAGAGCCCTGCAGGACACAGAGGCGGCATGAGCGGAAATTCTCACCAGCCTTTCCACTAAAGAAACAGCCAAAGCTGGGCGCTAGTGCCGAGCAGTATAGCGACAGCGTGCAACACCTACCTTAAAACATCCATGACCCAGGCCAGGCAGCATACAGACCATGATACAGCAACCAGCCAACTCGCCTTGTTGGTGAGCTGAACCGACTCATAGGCTGTCTCCCAGTACTTCTCCTCCCACTTCCAGCTGCCGTTGCCGCCAACCTGCGGACATACACAGCCAGATATCACCCTTGGCAGACTGCCCGGCCTATCTTGGCTGGCTCCACAGACTCTATCCGTGCGTACAAGACTGCTGGCCAGGCTGGAGCGATATAACAAACACGTCGAGCTTCACAGGCGAAATAGTACCACATCCCTGAACTCAGGGGAAGTATCACTAGCTATGGATGCCGCAACTCCACTTCACGGAGGGCCGCTCACGCACCCCCACAGTGTCCTCCTTCTTCTTCACTTGAATTGCCTCCTTGATGCCATTAGCGTTAAGCCCTAAGCCTTGACCTTTCTCCCAGCCCATGGTCTTGAGCATGCGCTCGCCAAAGCCCCCATACCCGGACGGCTTCAGCACGCCCTGCCCCGCCACATGGCCCGGCGGCAGTCTCATGCTATTGCGTCAGTGACTTTGAGGCCCTGACCAAAACTAACGAGATCACAGCTGACAGCTAACGCTGACAGGTCCGCATGCAACGGGCCTGTGTTCACTGCGTGTGTCAACGCAGACAAAGACTGCAGCAGCAGTGCCTACCGAAAGTTTTGGGCGGGGCAGATGACGCAGCACCGTGGGGGAAGGCAGGCGTCTTACACCTCTGGTATCTAATGATCCACGGATTCTGCGCCTTGGCTCTATGTGGCAGCCTTTGGCTGGGGCTGAAGTAACAGCAATCCAACGTAACACGCCACGAGAGTAGTGGAGAGTCTGAAGACGTTGTCCTTACTGTGGACTTTCAAAGAGAGGGGAAGGCGCTGCGGTCACAAAGGTGGCAAGTAGTTGATGTGGCGTGCAGTCTAAAGCCTCCAGCTTTGTGGTCTACTGCCTCCAGCTTTTATCTGGTGCAGCTTCACTAGTGGATCCAGCAAGAACCACTTCACAACAATGTTCGCCCAGGCAGGGCTCCTTAACAATAGCCTCAACCAGCGACTGAACGTCGCCTTAACTGACAGGGGAGCCAGCAACCTCGTGTCCTAAGTATGCGAGTGACCAACGACAGCACTACAGGCTCGCAACAGTCCGTCAGTCACTGTCCATGTCAGCCCCGCCACCGTTCACTCGCTCGGTGTCACTGCCAGATGCCCTGGCTGCCTGCTCATCGTCGTCTGACAGCTCACCAAGCCGCACCCCAGGGCCCTGGGTGCCCTGTTCCTCTGCTTCACCATCATCCTCTTCGCTGCTACTGTCCTCGTCCGCAGCCCAGTCCCTGCACAAGGCACACGTGGGCACCAGTGTGGGTTCTGACACCAGGGTGACTGTCAATAGCCAGCACCTAGGGCTGGCCCCAGGTGTGACAGCAGCCAGGGCAAGGCTGTGCTCAACAACAAACTCAACTGCAGAGCAGCGAGTGTACTACAGCCAGTTTTACCGCAAGTCCCCAGGCAGCCGGGATGCTCGGCAGCCAGTTGCCTGTCAAGCATGCAGCGCGCAAGACACGGCTGCATGCCACCAATCTAGGGAGTGTACGGCAGGCCTGAACCAAGGAGGCATGGGCACATGCTTGCCATTTGTTGGCTCCATATCCAGGAGACTCGCGGCCGCAGGCCAGGAGGGGGGTAGGCTGTCAGGCTAGACAAGCAGCGCCCACCTGCCAAACATGGTGGCATCTGCGTCGGTGCTGACAAAGAAGAGCAGCTCGTCAGCACCGTCACCACCTGCGGCCTCGGCAGGGCCAGCCGCAGCCGCAGCTGGCTCAGCTGACATGCCCTGCTGCGAGTGCTGCAGAACGCCGTCCTCGGTCTCGGCAACCTTTCGCGCCAGCGCCAGCAGCACCTGGGGGCAGGGCATTGCCACAACCAGGCAAGGGTCACCAGCAGCTCGGGTGCCCAAGCGAGCAGGAGGTACCACCAGGCCCAGCATTCAGCATCAAGAAGACCGGCCCATGCGCATTCCGGGATATTTACAGCAAAACAGAGCAGCACTTCTGTGCACGATGCACCGTTCGCCCGATGACTGACCAAGCAAGCTGCGATACCAGGCTAGGGCCCCTGAAACAAGCAGGCAAGGAGCAGCCTCACCTGCACTGAAGGCCCCTTCACCAGGTAAGCGCTCAGCCCCCGCGGCCCGCCTTCCCTCGCAGCTGCCAGTGCCGCCGCAACCACCGCGCTGGGCGGCTGCCTCCTCAGCGCTGACTCCAGGCCAGCAGGTGCTGGCGCCTGCGCAAGCCTTCCCAGCAGAGCGTCTGCTTCCCTCGCCAGGGCACCAGCGCTTGCCAGGGCGTCGGCAGTGGCGTTTTTGGTGGTGGCGGCTGTCTGCACAGTGTGGCAGGCTGATGCGGCACGGCGGGCGACGGCGAGGCGCAGCAGGAAGTCTGCGGGAGACGCAGCTGCAAATGCACACAGGCAAAAGGGCAGCCATTTAGCATGGTGATTGATATTTCCATAGCAGGCGATGAAGCAGCTCGCCAAGACGACCCTGCCACATGCAGGAAGGAAGCAGGCAGACCGCCAAGGGCTCTCTGCTACAGGTCAGCTTGTATGACGTGTCGCTTCTTGATATCCACGGGTTCGCTTTTTTGACTATATACACTAGCTGGTTGGAATATATAAGCCAGGTCGGAACTCATGAATGAGACAGCCGGCACCATGTCACCATGTTGCTGTGCAAGGGCCTGGCAAACCCTAACGAAGCTCAGCAACCTCAAAGCTAGCCTCCTCAGTTACAGCAGCCACCCACTGCCAAGGCTATTCACCGCGGCCCCTACAAACTCACCCTGCTGCTGGACAAGGGCCCGGCAGAGCCGGAGGTTAAGCCCAGCAGCCTCAGCGCTGGCCTCCTCGGTCCCGGCAGCAACCCCAGCCAGCAGCTCCGCCAGACCGGGGGGGCCAAAGGGAGCCAGCTGGGCCAAGTCGTGCGCAGCAGCGGCCACTGCAGAGCTTGCCCTGTCGGCTGCCACGCTGGCGCTGCGGCAGGCTGCCCGGAGCGTGACCGCTTGGGCGCAAGTGCGCCTCGCCAGCGGGAGCACTGCCTCGCCAGCAGGCGTGCCAGTATCGCCCTCGGCCTGCCCTTGTTGCTGATGCTGATGAAGCCGCGCCAGGCACCAGGCCCCTCCTTGCTGTGCTGCCATGCTGTCACTGCTCTCCAGCGTGCCCTGCTGCCGATGCCGCCTCAACAAAATCTCCAAGCTGGCCATTAGCCGGTTGACTACTAACCCCAGCTGCACCCACAGCTGCTGCTGCCGCTGCGCCTGCTGTGGCGCTGCGCTCCCGCGGCTGCCACCGCCGTCAACGCCCCCTGCAGCAGAAGTCTCCTGCAGGGCTGCCGCCGCCTCTGATAGCCACACTGTCAGCTCTGCAAAGCAGGCAGCACCCTCGGCAGCCGAGGGCGCCAAGGCTGCCAGGGACGCACAGACGCCCAGCGCACGCTCTGCAACTGCTAGCCCCTCTGCAGAGAGACCCTCAGCAGCGGCAGGGCTTGACACCAAGCCTAGGGAGTGAGCCAGCAGGGGGGCGGGGGGTGGGCAGCGGGCAAAGGCCAGCGCCAGGGGGCTGGTGAGCTGTGGATCTGGCTGGCATTGGGAGCACTGGGCTGCCACTGCTGCATCGTACGCGCTGTCAAAAACAAGGGCGAGGGGATCACCTGCATGCCACACCAATGAGAGCAGTAAGGGCAACAGTGCAAAGCAGTGCACTGGTTCAGGCGAACCCCACGCTTGCGACACATCAAGCTTTTGGTGCAACCATAAAAACAGGCCTTGCACAGAACCACATTTCTTGCAAAATCACCTACTTGCAGGATCTGCAGCAGCTGTTGTGGCTTTCTTGGCACGCTTGCGACCTCCTGCTGCCTTTTCCTTGCTGCCCTCTTCATCAGCGGCAGCATCTGCCCGAGGCACCAGCAGGGACAGGAGCTCAGCTGCGCACTGGCTGAGGTTACTCTGAAGTAGCTCCTTAGCAGGCCCCTCCGGCACAACTGCCACGGCCTTCTCCAAGGCGCCAGTGACTGCATCGAGCTGCACAGGGCACAAGGCAGCTGAGGTAACGTTGTGGGTGTCCTTGGGCGAGGCCAGCAACCCAGACTGTCTTGCTGCCGGTAGTAAAGGTGCCTAGGTGCATGGCCACCGGTGCTGTGGGTCACATGCGTTGGGGCATGTCAGTGCATGCGGCAACACAAGCCTACTGCAGGGTGTTATCTCACCTTCCATTTCTTTGTCGACGTGCTGCGGGCCTTGAGTACCGCTGCGAGGTTGGCTATAAAAGCCGACATGTCCTGTTGGCTATCATCAGCTGCACCCTCGTGAGAATCATGCTTCCTCTGCCGCTTGCCTTTCACAACAAGAGCTTGCTCCTGCTCTGCCGTCTGTTGTCCACTGGAGCGACCCCTAGTGCGTGCCATCTCAGGTAGTGAGACAGCTTTGTTTTTGGTCTGGCATGCATGGGTAAGCCAGGGGAAAGGCAAGGTGGCTGGCTGGTGAGTCACATGACTTCAGATTTATCATCCCCCCCCCCCCCCCCCATGCATGCATGGCCATGGCTGTTAAAGTACACAAATCAGATCATATATATTTGTTTTTGTAATGGCTGCGGCGTGCTGGGCAAGGTGCCCTTGTTGGCTCAGTTGGGGGCCACACCCCGGGGGAATCCTCGCCAGCTCTTCTGCTCGCCGCTCTTGTTTCCCGCACCATGCCTTCCTTGTAGCAGCAACGGCCGCCTCGCTGCATGATGCCAGAACCCAACCCCCTTGGAGCTCGAGGTGGGCTGCCATGGCTGCCAGCCAAAGGGTTTGCAGGCCCGTGTTCAGAGGCACCCGTTGGTGCAATTTCGTTTCTTCAACACCTTGATGTGCGAGAGTACCACAGCTTACACCAGGATGTGGGGAGGAGCGAAGCCTGCCCTATAGCTGACTGACCCTGCACCTTGCAGTGCCTGCAAAGGTTATGGGCTGTGGCCACTGCTTCTGCAGGGAGCCAGCCTCTGAAACAGACCGGCAGCACCACGCCCGCTTACTGGAAGCCTGCGTTAAGGCAGCAAACCAGTGTGACCTCCACTTGGGACGAGCCCAAGTTGAGCACCGCCTGCAGCAGCTACTGACGCTTCTGCCAAAGTTGCGGCCCTGGCTGGACGGTCTCGACAATGGCCTGTTAGCCGCGCTGCTCATTGACCCCCCAGCACTGCAGCGCAAGCTCATGGAGCTCAAGGCCATCTTGCCAGGGGCTGACGTGGGTCTGCTGGTGGCGAGGCAGCCTGGCGTGCTGTTTGAAGAGACGGGAAGTGTGCAAGTCCTGCTGGACAGGCTGTGTGAGGAGAAGGGCATCAAAGACTTGAACCAGGCGCTCCAGGAGCAATTCAGGTGGGCCGCTAGACTGCTGTTCGGTATTTGTTTCCGATGGCAGGTGTTTCCAATGGCAGGTATTTAGAGGTGAGGTATGGGAGTACTGTATGGACAGTGCTGGATGCATGGGTATGCTCTGTGGCTTGCCTGATGGTATAGCTGGGGCTTGTCTTGCGTCTCATTCGCCGACTGCCATGCAACACGTGCCGTCAGTGTCCCAGCCATGCATTGCTTTGGGCATGCCTTACATTATGACCAGCGCTATGATCTGCTGCATGATGTGCCGGCGCATGATGGGGTGTGTGGATGTGGTGCAGGCTCATTTGGGACATCATAGCCTACCTCCACTTCTCAGGAAAGGGCATGTTATAGCCTCCATTCCATAAAAAACAGTGACCACGCATTTCTGTGACATGGATGAGCTAGCAGCAGCGGTTGCATGGGGCTGCTTGGTGCCTTGCTTGCTGGAATACTCAATGCTTGCCTGTTGCGACCCACCTTTGGCTATCGTACAACCATAGCTATAACCACGGCATTGGGAACGGTTGAGATTGATGGCATTGTTTTTCCCTGATACCACTTGTCCATAAGGTCACCTTTGTACTGCGGTTGTAGCTTGTAAGCCTTGCAATATCGCCTGCAAATCTTCTATACACCCATGTCTTAGATCCGCTTCGGAGGTGTACTATACTGTTACAAAGTTGTAATGTACTCGTGTGGGTGTCCATACAGTTTCTATGGACTCGAGGTCCTTAATTATCCCTGTAAATTGTCCTCCTAGCTTAGGACACCGGGCCTCCTTACAGTCATAAACATGCCATATACCAGCTCAGCTCAATGCTTTTTGGTGTACAGGTAGTTCTACCATAGTCATACGCACATGAAGAACAGATGTCACGTGCCATTAAGCAAGCTGCCCTTCCGTCGATGCTGCCACGCTTGCAATGCATGCTGCCTATAGCTCTCAAGCTCTGCTGCCACATGCTCTGCTAGCTGGCCAGCACCCTCACCCCCTGTCAACGGTGGTGCTGCGCGTTCCCTGTGACCCATCTCGCTATCCCTGCTGTGGATGCTTTCAAGGGGCTGCTGGCCTCCTCCTCTGTCCTCTGCGGAGGGCCCCTGGCTAGGAGGAATGCCTTGCCGTTCTGCCGCACTCTCGCCATCTGCCACATTGGCCCCTCCTCCATAGCTAGTCAAGGGCTCCGCTGAATGGGGCCTGCTGTTCAGTATGACAGCAGCCAGGGCTGACTGCTCCCTGCTGCTGCCTCCTGACCCATTTTTACCCACTGAGCGCTGCTGAGCACCGAAAGGAGGAGCATACCCCACCGCAGCTGGCAGACCTTCTTGGGTTTCAGCTGTAGCTGCTGCAGCACCGGCAGCAGCATTTGCACAGACGTCAGGGGAGCCCAAGCGCTGCCGCCGGCGCCCTTGTGCCAGCAGGAGCTCTAGGTAGCCGTCATCATCATCTGACCGGGCCAGAGCGCCCCCAGCGCTGCCGACGTCATGAGATGACTCACCACCATTATCCTGTGATGCCCCGCTGCTACTTGTGGCTTCGCTGCCTGCTCGGCGACTGGTGCCAGGTGAACCGCTCCCAGGATCCCTATCAGCATCACTGCCCTGCCATCCGCGCCCGACAGCTATTGCCCCAGCTCCGGCGGCCGCAGCTGCTTGCTGCTCTGCCAGCCGCCTGTCATAAGCAGCCAGACCCAGGCCAGAGGCAACAAAGGCTGCCAGCTCCCAGGCAAAGCGCTCAGCGTGCTCAAAAACATATGGCCTGGACGCCTCGGCCACAGCTGCTGCCACCGCCTGCGCAGGTAAGCGCGATAGGGTGAACTCAGGGACGCTCTATGCACCCAGGCCATGAACCAGGCCACAAGACCACCGACTCTGGCCGCCACTTGGCCAGTTGCCATATCTAACTATCGTGCCAGGACGCAGGCCATGTGCCCACCCTAGCATTGCCACGTCGTGGGACATGGGCAGCTCAGGCCTCACCTCTGCTGCTGCTCCTGCTGCCCCATCAGCGGCAAAATCACGGCTGGCTGGACGCAGCGCCAGCGTTTTGCGCTTCAGGGGCACCATGGGTCCGTGCCCACTGCGCTGCTTTTGCGTCACCGCCCCCTTGGATGCGGGATGCCCGGTCTGCTGCTGGTTCTCGCGCTCTTCCTGCTGAGAGCTGGCACCTTTGCATCTTCTCATGGAGGCGCTGCTGGGCTGGGCAGCGGAGCGAAGCGTGCCCAGCACATGCTGGGCAACAAGGGATACGTCATCCTGCCACATCAGCGCCTGCATGGAAGTGAACATCCTGCAATCTCTCGAGAAGTGACTCGGGAGTAGGCCTCGACCTCCCTGCATACAACAATTCCCTGGTAACTGCACAGCAAGGCAACCCTCAGGAACATACCAACACTTCAGCCACACCAGAAGCAGTGAATATTGTTGTTAGACACAGCCCAGTGCAAGGCCGCAGAATTTCCTGCCGTAGTGTCAGGCACCGAAGCAATCACTCTGCGCTCGGTAAACAAACCGCAGAACCCGCGATTATGTACTTCACTCGACTCACCCCTACCTGCCAGCTGAAATGTATATCATAATAAAAGCACCAAGTAACAAACTCGGCAGCTTCAAGGAGGAGTCGTCAGTGTCTGCCTCAACCTATGACTTCACTCCCCTACCTGCAGTTCTCGCTCCACCCAGCGCGTCGCATCAGGCCTGCTGGCGAGCCTAGGCGCCAGTCGCTGCTCCCCCAGCGCCCTTCTGGCGCCCTCGTCAACAGGCGAGTAATAGACAGAGCGCCGCCGGCGGTGTGCAGAGGTCAGCTGTGAGAAGGAGGTGGTGGGGGCGGCGGACTTGTAGGCGGCACCCCGTGGCGGAATATCTACTTGCTCCCTCCTGACCATGTGGGAATAATAAATGTTGTAAGTAGCTAGGAATACCAAGAACCCTGAGTTCAACATGCCCTACAGAGTGCCGCACTGCTTCAGAGCCCAAACCACTATAGCAGACAAGGAGTGCGTCCAACCACACCCAGCCGATCACTGGCAAGGGAACTCCCTCACCCCAGACACTAAGCTTCCATGCGTATCTTGCTCACCTGAACGCGCTTTCATGGCAGTCAAATATGATGGAGTAATAGGCCTGCTTGCAGAGTGGGCAGGTGTAGCGCGGCCCTCTCACTGGAGGGTGCCGCCGTTGTGTGTGCGTCCACTCCTTGATGCACTTATAGCAGAATTGGTGGAAGCACGTCTCCAGGAAAGCCTCCTGCGGCAGTCACCCAGGAAGGCTTGGGGCTTCCCAACCCTCCTGGTGGTTGTCTCAGCCGTGCCAGCTCCTACTGGACAGCATGTGGCTCCCTGGTGGCATGTGGTCATTCATGAAGACCCTCAGGGAGGGAAGGACTACACCAGCCCACACCGTGCTGTCAAGCGCTGCCTCTAAGGAACTCGAACCATAGGAGGCAGCAGAGGGCTCACGGTTCGATGCGTAGTTTCACACCTGTTCGGGAGTGACGCAGTTGAGGCAAATGGCGCACGTGCCTAGGAGGCACTCACTCTCTTGCATGATATACTTGCTGCCCAGGAACTGTGGGCAACCTCAGATCATTCCTGGTGCAAGCCTGCCACGTGGCGGCGCTAGTGGTGGAGTTCTTTGCTATAGCCTAGCTAGCTGGTTTGATCGATTTGGAGCCTATTGGTTCTTACCAGCTCTTAGAGGAGTCGGCTGACTGTAGCTCAAGTCTGTGCTCGTATAGGAACTCTGCTCCACAACAAGCGGGCTAACCCTCCCATTTGCTTCCGTGCTGAACAGACATACCAGTGGTAGTATCCATCATGGCAGTCAACGCAACACCAGAAGAGGAGGCCATCATCAAGAAGCGCTACTTGACGCAGACAGCGGCCACGCAGGCCAACGCCCTTCCACCTTTCAAGAAGCTCACAAAGAGGCAAGCTCGTCTCCCAAGTTGATATACAGCAGGGGCATGGGTCAGACTACGTGCCTCTGCACCCCAAAGGCCTTGCACCTTTTTGCTAACTACGGCACCTGGCAGCAACCAGCCCACAGCTGCTGTGTTGCAGGTACTTAGAGTTCTGCCAGGTGGCTGAAAGCGGCACCAGCGAGGAAGCTGAGCGCCTTTATGGCGAGCTGCTGGCGGACTTGTACGCTGTGCAGTTCCACATGCAGGCAAGCTGGCTGTTGTTTGGGCATGGCTTCAGGGGTGACGGTGCCTAGAGGATAGTATTAGGGGTTTTGGGCATGACTGCAGGGGTGACAGTGTCTAGAGGACAGCGCGACACTCACTTTGGATAGGCTCAGTCCAGGTGTATGTTACTCCACTGGCTGCCCTCCAGAGCAGCAAGGTGTGTGACGAAATGTGGTTGTTGTGTGAGGCAAGCGCCCACCAGCTTAGTACAGCCAAAAGCAGCCAAAATGAAACCCTGTTTTCCCTGCTCGCTTCAACACTGCTCTCCATGCCTACTCCAGTCCGCCTGGCTTTTGCGATCTGCAGAAGCTGGAAGAGATCAGCAATGCCTTCCGCCGGGAGCAGCAGATGTACCAGGAAGGGCAGGAGCAGCTGCAGGCCTCCATCACGCAGGTACTCCTGCAGCCACTTGCTGCAACCTTGAAAGCCACTCTTGCCTCTGCAGTACATTTGCAAGTGGCTTCTTGCCCCAGCGCCCAACAGGCAATTGTAATGGCCTCAGCCCCTTTGCAACTGTAGGCCGCAGTCGCACATGGTGAGCTCAGTGTTGGCTTGGCCCAACACGTGGCCTTGCGTGGTGTACAGGCTGTGCAGGATATAGAGGACCGGAAGCAACAGCTGGAGCAGGCCCGGACAGAGCTGCAGCAGAAGAAGGAGTACGAGGTGGGGCACAGAGTCGCTTAGCTAATTGGGATCAGTGAAGTGAAGCGAGTGCAGAAGCAACTGCTGAAGCGAATGCGGAGGTTTACATTGTGCATGTTGATGCCGGGCATCAGGGCACAGGGATGATCCTTGCGGGCCTGGTGACAAGGTAACCCACAGTCACTACATGCAACTATCTTTGCACAGAGAAGCTGGCTAGCTTGCCCTCCCTGGTTGCGCACCCCGTGCTGCAGGTGGTGAAGCGCCAAATAGTGGAGGTGCCCGCCCGGTCCGTGACCCGTGCTGAGATGGAGGCAGTCAACCAGGAGATCCGCGACATGCAGGTGAGGCGCCCGCCACACCTTGTCGGGCCATGTGAATGTCCAATTCCTTGTCAGGAATCCATAGTTATGGTGGTCAAAGGGGAATCCACTTGTAGGTGATTTTTGGCCGGCTCGGTTGTGCAAACGTCGCCTCACCCAGACGTCGTACTCCCTTTTTTTGATTGGGGCTTGTCTAGGGACTTATAATGCCCAGACGTAAGGTAGGATGGCCTAGCCTAGCATATACTATGTGAGATATCCATTGGGAATGCAACACGAGCTGAATGTGCTTTCCTGCAGGCCCAGGCGCAGCAGATAGACACGCTCTCTGATCGCCGCAAGCGCCAGTTTGCGGCGCTTGCCAGCTGCATAGAGGAGGTGTATGCCACCATAGAGGCAGAAGCACCGCCGGAGGAGGGGGAGGCTGGGGAGGCTTTGTCCCCTGGCGGTGTGGAAACCACGCCAGCAGCAGCGCAGCAGCAGCAGCAGCAGCAGCGGGGGCGGCAGGAGCCGTCGCCGATGCAGATCGGTTAGGGCAGCAGGGTGTGCAGTTGTGGGGCGGTGGTGGCTAGGGAGAGCTGCATTGCTTTGCCGGTACCTCTCAACTACAGTGCATTTTGCCCGTTCGAATTCTTGAAAGATGGGAGGTTGTAGCTTTTCAGCCATTGCTTTGCCTTTCTAAGCGATGTTCAAGCTAAAGGGCACTCAACCCATTTCACGGGGTGCAACCACAGCTTCTGTAACTTTGGGAGTTCCGTGGCAACACTGCACATGCCTAGGCAGGATATCTGTCAAGTAATTGCAACGTCACCAATACTACTATCAGAAAGCCTAATTTATCCTACTCATGCTACCATGAGATACAAGAACTACCTGGCCACCATTACCTACAAACGCTGGCTGCCTCCTACGATCATGGCATGTTACTGCACATGCTGAAAACAACATACTTGCAACCACTCAGAACAGCTTAACACCATCGCCGCTCTTTTCGCACTACCTGCCACACTTACTAGCAAACTGTCAGCCCTTGTTCCGGCGCAGGAAGGCATCCATGGGACCCCCCAAGGCTGCCCTACCCCTCTTGCCACTCCCACCTGCTGCTGTGCCCCTTCCCTGCTGCTTCTGTGCCGGGCCACGCTTCGCTGTAACCTGATGGGCAGGCACTGCACCTAAGCTGCTGCTGCTACTTCCCCTACCGCTCCCGGCTGCTTTGGCCTCCTGCATCTGCAGCCTTAATGCCAGCGCATAGCTCTCCCTTTCCTCCTTGCTTAGGCCACTGCCAACATCCACATCAGCTGCTATGGTGCTTCCACTGTTCTTGCGACCACCTATTGGGGCGCCTGCTGCTGCCTCCTCTAGGCTGCTGCTGGTGCTCTGCAACCCTCTGCCAAACATAGCCTGCAGAGCCAGGGCCTCAGCATTACGATAGGAGGGGCGGCGCACCGAGTCCTCAGCACACGCCGCTGCTGCAGCATGCACAGCAGGCTGGTGACCCTGCCGGGGTCGCTGCTGCTGCTCCTGCTGGTGCTGCTGCTGGTGTGGCTGATGTTCTGGACCCTCCTGCCGTTGCTGCTGCCCACTTGTGGAAGGTTTGGGCGCTTGCGGGCTGCTGCCGCCAGTACACAGCACCAGCTGTCCTGGTGCCTGCTGCTGCTCAACAGCCCCGGCGACTATAGGGTCTTCAGCAGAAGGATTCGGTCTATGGCCCGCTGTGCCCCCCTCCAAGCTCTGGCTGGGGCTGGGGTCCTTGGCTGTGAGGAACCCAGCTATGGAGGGCTGCCAAGCTGGAGGCGCCAGCGCCTTGTTGCTCACGCCGGTGCCTCCCGCTGAGTCAGCAAAGGCCACACCCAATGCGACACGGCTGATGCCCTCCTCAACCTTGCTGCTGAAAGCCCCTGTCGCGCATGCCGCTGTTGCTGCTGCTGCTGCTGGTATTGGGAGCAAGGCTAAGTAGCTGTCAATCAGGCAAGCCTCTAGTGATGGAGGCCAGGACCCATCAGAACTTCTGGCTGCGTTTGGTGCCTCCCCAGCCCCTCCTTGCTCAGGCTGCTGTCGACGTGCTGCTGCACCTGGCCCAGTGTCCCCCAGGTTGCTACCGCCGGCTGTGGCGCCAGCGCCCCTGAGCCAGGAGCATAGCGTAGCAGGCACGGCGCACGACTTGGAGCGGGGGCTGGCATAGCCAACACGGTACGCAAGGCAGAGCTTGGCAGGCAGCCGGCCCGTCTCTCCATAATCCTGCAGCACGTCAGGGAGAGAAGCCAGTGAGAGGTGATAAATGGCCGCCAAAGCTAGTATGATCCCTCACGCCTACTAGGCGCCCTCCATGCCACCTTCTAAGGCACCCTTTTGGAGATGCCTCGCCGGGCCCTGCATGTCCCAAAGCTGGTACTGGAAACTTTTTCCTCATGAGGAACCCACATACCCTGGACAGAACATGCTCTTCTGTCCACATCTTCCCTATCCCTATGTTGCCCTGCAGCCCTGGCTCACCTCCAGGAGCCGGGGTAGCAGTGCTTGCACCAGCTCAGCGCACATAGCACGCAGCACGCCGGGGTCGGCTGTGGGCGGGAAGCTCCTTTCAGAGGTGATGCTCTTGAGGGGGCCCCGTGCTCGGACAGGGGTGTCATCCTGGAAGCAGGAATGCATAGAGATGGACATGAAAAAGCTTCCTATTCGATCGAAAATACGTCACCTCCATGACACCATCTGCTGCACTTCAACAGGCCCTTGCAGGATCATCCCTGGCAGGATCATCCAGTATGATACTGGACCTCAAAGGCATTCCAGGGTGGAAGGAGCCAACAGTTTCTCCCCCAATGCCTGGAACGGAACATGTCTGGTGGAGAGCCAAAAGTGCAAGCAAGCCATAGGAGCAGCCCTACATGGCACAGCAGGGCGCTGCAATTGTGAGCTGCAGCCCAAGGTGAATGCCCGCACCTGCGCATGCGCCAGGGTCGCCAGGAACGCGCCACGCTGCTCGCCAAAGCGTGCCGCCAGCTCAGCGGACGCAAAGCGCAGCAGGTCGCCCACCAGCCGCGCCCCCAGGGCTTGCTCCACCTCCTCCCCAAACTTGCCGCGCAGGGAGGGCACCTTGCGGAGGGGCACGCTTTGCACGAAGCGTGCTGCCTCGCCATCAGGAACCACTGCGGCAAGCTAACAAAAGCATGTGAGCCACTGCTTGGGAGGGTGTGGATGGGCTGGGCTATGAACGGGGTGCACCAAAAGGACAGCATACCTTGGGTTGGTTGGATAATATCAGGTTGTACAAGGCTCATACCCAAACCAGAACATAGCGAACGACAGGTAAACAGCCTCTTCTCGGGCAAAGTTTGCGCTCAGAAAATGCTGCCTTGCTTCCTGTCCCTGCTTACTCCTTAACCATAGAGGCTCCGTCACACCACGTGAGATTTGCTGCACCCTAACCCAAGCCCATCCCCACTAACACCTACCTGTGAGCCCATCAGGCTTGGCCAGGGGGCCCGCGAGCCGCGCCACCAGCTTGCTTCTGGCCACACCACATGACAGGGTCATGCCGCCAAGCTCCGCTGCCACGGCTGCCCGCAGCGCTGCTGCCACTTGGACCCCCCGGCGAAGCTCAGGGTGCAGCCCCACCCACCGCTCCTGCTGCGGCTCGTACCGCTGCTGCTCTTGCATTGGGTTGTGTGGACGTGCTGCGTCACCTCCACCGCCGCTCTGCCTGCCCTGCTGTCTGGCTGGACTGTCCCCTAAAAGCAAGGTGGATGAAGGTGGCTGTCCACAAGGGCTGCTGGTGTCGCTGCTGTGGCTAGAGGCGTACACATACGAAAGGCCTGTGGGCGCCCCTGAGCCATCAGGGAGTTCTTGGCAACAAGTGGAGGAGAGGTCGCACTCCAGGTAGAAGTCGTCATAGCTAGTCTTCTCCACCTGCTCACAATACACAACAACTCAGGCAACTCAGGCAAAACTCAAGCACATTCTGCATCCAACCCTGTCAGTCCAGCACAGCTCTCACTCCCTGGTCGCACTACCTGCCACCCATAACAACAACAGGCACACCTGGCCAGCAGCTTGTAGTTGACGGGCAGGTGGACAGGCCGAGGTGGGATGGTGCAGTACTAGTGGTCCTATCGATTTCATGCACGGGAAGCACAGGGCTGCACAGACCACACATACGCAGTAGCTATGGTAGGACCCACCTCCCCGCCAGCTGCAAAGCGCTGCAGGACGGCCTGGATCTGCATGGCCACTTGGCGGTACCGGTCGGTACGCATGGGGCGCACCTGCAGGGGCATGGGCATGCCTTTTGTTTGGCGCACCTAGTGCTCGGCTGGGGGAAGTTCCTCGGTTTTGGCAAGGACAGATGCCCTGTCGACAATACGCACTATAGCGACAGGACAGGGCACATGGATGGTAGCGCATGGGAGCAGGCTACCCATGCCAGGTGGAGTACCCGGTTGATCCCAGGGGCGCATGCGTGTTCCCAGTGCAGTTCTCTAGGCATGCAAATCCCAAGCCTCCTAGCCAGAACAAAAAGCAGCCTGTGGCCGCACGCCTGCGAACGTACCTGCAGCCCAGGGCACCGGCGCCGGCACTCCTCCAGGCTGGCGGCCCCCATGGCGCGCAGGTGGGGCACGTGGGTGCGGCCGCCCGCCCCAGCGCCATCACCGCAGCGGATGCCGGCCGCACGCGCCTGC
>BBXU01001790.1:0-24808 GCA_001598975.1 Parachlorella kessleri
AATCGTGTTCTTAGGTCTTGGTGTTGAGATGGAGAGTGAGAGCTTTGGGACTTGCACTGGCCTTGCGCGCTCATGGCGGGTGCTACAAAGCGAGCATACAAGCAACTGTAACTGATGCGGTGCTGCTTTGGACTTGTTCGCTGCCTTGTGCTGCATGCTGCAGGCTGGGCTCGCTGGACAAGCGCTACCACGATGCCAGCAGCCTGTGGCCCGTTGGGTTCAGCGCAGAGTGGCGGGACAGCCAGCGGGGCATCACTTTTGTAAGCAGCATCGAGGATGGAAGCCAGGCACCCGTCTTCAGGCAAGGCAGGGCCAGGCGGGGCACAGCAACACAAAGGAGTGTGTCTTGGCTCATCTGCCTATCGACGTGAGGGGAGGTGTGGAGGCTGCACCGCGTGCCTCTTGGCTGTGTGTGGGGTACTTGGGGAGGAGCGCTCGCCTGGGTTGGATGGGTCATGCCGTGTAGACTACTCCCAGGGTGGGCAAGGGTAGCACCTGCCAGGCTCCTTCGGTTCAAGAGCGTCCGGCCTGCAGCTTAGGGTAGGCAGTCTTAGTCGCATGCTGTTATAGTCGAGGGCCCCGGCGTGCATGCCATGGTCAACACATGATGAAAGAGTTCTTGACCAGATGGCTTGCAGACCTGTGGTCTTCTACATTCCTGCGGATATTGAAGCTGGGATGTCAATGCGATTGCCAGCTGAGAGCCACGGCCGGCTAACAACCCTCCCCTGTGTGCCCAGAGTGCAGGGTGACAGCCCAGAAGGCGCCTCCCGTGGATGGTGCAGGCGCCACGCTGAGCCCAGCAGGCACAGCAGGCACGGCAGCAGCGGCAGTGGACAGCGGCTTAGCTGCACCTGTGGAGATTGGGTCAGGGGCCTCTGCGGACGCTGCGTGGCAGGCGGCCTGTCAGCGGCAGCAGGCAAGTGAGATGTGACGACGCAGGCGAGACCTAGGGAGCTGGTGTTAATGGATGCCATATTTCGCATCGATATGGGTAGCCCCTTGACGGCCTGTGTGGTGTTGCTTGCTTACAAAATTGCGCAGCAAAGTTCCTTGGAATTCCGGTTGCACTAGTCTCGGTCATCAATGTGATGCACAAGCACAGCACACAGGCGGGTGACTAGGCTGGTCACTCGCCATTTAGTGCTTCTTTCATTGATGGCTGTAGCAGGAGGCGCTGGACATTGCACTTGCCAAGAGCCAGCCCAAATCAGGGAAGACAATCAAAGTGAAGCCTCCAGCAGCACCGCCCACAGCAGCAATGCAGGCAGGAGCAGCAGCAGCAACAACACAGGCGGCAGCAGAGGCACCGGAGGCAGCAGCAACAGAAGCAACACTGCCCGCAGCGGCAAGGGTAGGAGGGGCCGGAGTAGCAGCGGCTCCTGCTGGTGAGCAGGACGGGCACCCCAGCCAGCAACAACAGCAAGGGGAACACCTGGAGCAGCAGCAGCAGCAGCAGCAGCAGCAGCAGCAGCAGCAGCAGCAGGAAGAGAAGCAGGCAGGCACAGCAGCAGCTGGGGCAGACACAGGCCCATCAAGGCAGCATCCCGCGCCAGAGCCACTGCCCGACAGAGGCAGTCAGAGAGGCACGGCAGCAGGCGAAACGAGCACAGCACCGGCCGCAGGCGAAGCGAGCGCAGCAGCAGCAACAGCAGCAGGAGGAGCAAAGGATGCAGCTATGAAACCAGTTGGCCATGCTGGGGATGTCGCCCCTGGGAGTGCCGAAGGTGTGGCTTTGGCGGCAGGAGGAGCAGATCATCAAGCCGTGGCCGCTGCAGCTGAACCCCGGAGGTGTGTGCCAAGCCTTTGCCACTACGAGCGGGGGCAGGAGGCTGTCCATGTGCTTGATTTTGTCACCCTACTTAAATCTGTGGGCACGGGCCCTCTACAGGAGCATGTACCCGTGGTGCACTCTGCTTTAATGCACTGGCTAGCAGTGAGAGGTGTGGACAACAACCCCATATTTATATTGTATGGTGTGACCTGCCTCATCAGTCGCGTGTGTGTTACACTCCCCACAGGTTCTGCAATGTGCTCCCCTTCGGTGGCTGCTGAGATTGTATATGGATATTAGGCTTAGCTTGGTCGGGCTGCAGGGAGCTCAACGAAGTGGACCGGCTGCTGATTGCCTGCCCACCACTGGCGGGCTTCTGGGGCACTGAGCGCTTTGGCCTGGCCTCACCAGCCGTCCTTCAAGCCCTCGAGGTCGGCCACTTCGGAGCCATGCACTATTGTGGGGCTGACTACTTCTGGCTGAATATATTAGAATTCCTCAGGCAGGGCGAAATTCCTCCGGCACAAGCTGCACGTCGAAGGACTTGTACAGAACGACAGGCTGTCTCCAGCGCTTGCCCTTAGTGACAGGGCCCGCTGCGCTTGCTGGTGTACCTCTAAGCACAATGGACCAGGTTTGCTTGCAGGGTTGCGTAGCTATACAATCTGCCTGCGGTCCAGCTTTCTTGCAGATGAACATGCGTGCGAAGGCAGTCTGTGTTGTGCGCACTACAGGGCCTTCCTGGCGCCGAGGCATGTAAGGGATACCACTTTGTGGAGGAGCGGGGCGGTTGGGAGGTGGAGACGCAGCGGTTAACTAGGGAGATGGCAAAGCACACCAAAGCAGCTGCCAAGGTGAGGTATTGCTTCATCTGAGCTGGGCAGGTGGGGTGACCAAGTGGGGGAGTTGCTGGGCGAGGTGTATGGAACACGCAGCGGCCTCGAAGGTGCACACTTGGAAAGTAGGAAAAGAGAGGCCGCTTTTCCTTGGCAAGCTGGGCAGAAGGACTGCAACTTGGCAAGCAAGCAAAAGATGACCACCATGGCGGACTTTAACGTGTAAACTACCGAAGCTGGGCAAGGCGGTGATAGAGAGGCGGTTACTGTGTACCAACTTGGCAGGAACACACCAACCTTGGCAGGCGGGCAAGATATGGGATTAGACCAATGCCAGGCTGAGGGTAGCTGGGTTGAAGAGACGCCCAGCTGGCCCTGTTATGAGATTCTTCCTAGTGATACTGGTTCCCTCCGGGGTGAGGCTGGGCAGGCAGCTCAGACAAATAAGTCACCAAACACCCGCCTGCCTGTTTAGCTGCTTCTTGTCAGGTTGCTGCTGTGGGAAGCGTTGTTGATTAGTTAATTGATTGATTGTCAGATTGTGATGTTTGAGTACCCCAAGCCTGCAGGTCGCCAAGGAGGTGGAAAGAAAGGAGGCCCAGCTGGAGAAGGCCGCCAGCTCAGGCAAGCGCAAGGCGCCAGCACAGCAGGCGCAGCAGCAGGGCGCTGAGGGCGGGGAGGCCGGCGCCACGCCCAAAGCCAAGAAGCCCCGCAAGTCTTCGGGGGCCGGCTCTGGTGCGATGGCGTCGGCTGGAGGCAGCAACGAGGCGCGGGCAGTCCACAAGGTATGCAGTGCCGAATGATCTCATATCTAACGGTGTTGCATGCTCCTGACACTCATAGTGGGCTCATGAACAACATGCCATGAGTTGAGGACAGGAATCAACTGCCATGCTCAGGTGCAATTGCTTTAGGATATTGTGTACAATCCTGCACCTCAAGGCAGGATGGCTAGCCACGGTATAAACCTCTCAACTGGTCCAACTATAGTTCATGCCATCAATAGTTGGTGCTTGTGTCGTGTGGTGTTTTCCCACAGGACATCCTGGCTGTTTTGTCGGCCTTGAGATGGGACAAAAAAAAATCCAGGTGGCGGTGGTACATTGTTAGCCAAGCCGAAAACTCTACTGCTTTCACCCTGGCCATGGTGTTCAGGTGCTCGAGGGGATTATTCACAAGCTAGAGGTGCAGGAGGCCAGGGAGCAGGCAAAGCGCCAGCGGGAAGCCGAGAAGGAGGCAGCCAAGCAGCAGAGGCTCCAGGAGAAGCAGCAGCGACAGCAGGAGAAGCAGCGGTGAGTGTTGCCCGGTGGGTCGGCTTTGTCTCGCCGGGAGGCTCCCAGCTGCAGCGGTGGTAGTAGGTGACGGGTGAGAGCTGCAAAGCCGTGAGGAGGCCCGCAGCTGTGGGAGAGGCTTGTGGGAGTGATTTTTCTTGCAGCAGCAGCAGCAGAGGCTCCGCCTGGTGCACATCAGCTATCAGCTTGCCCCTCGCGAGTCAGGGCAGGGACATCTGCATGACAAAGTTGTGTACTGATTTTGGTGAATAGTTGGAAAGCGCAGCTGTGCATGCATGCCATGGTGTAAGACATTCTGCTGGCATCTCCCGGTCTTGTGTGCAACAGGTAAACCTTACTGCGTGTACTCACGCGTGTGCAGAGGGAAGGAAGCCAAGCTGGCCAAGCCAGCGCAGCAGGCAAAGCAGGCAGCGCAAGCACCCGCAGCAGGGGCAGCACTCCCATCCAAGGCGCCCATCCCGCTGGCCCCAGTAAATGGTGGCATAGTAGGTGCGGTGGGAGTGGGGGCTAGGTGCTGCTGGAGCCCGCTGCTGCACCTGCAGAGGTCCTTGCCGTGCGCTTAACCCACTTGCCTGCAAGCCCATGGTCCCTTGCTGGCATGCAACGTGGACACAGATAGCCGGTGCTTTGGGCTTGCGCATGCCATGATGACTTGATGTGTGGCCGGAGGGGAACCCTGCTTCCTTGATTTGCTGCAACCTGTGCATGCTGTAAGGATGTACACCCTGTTGAACCTGGCTTTGTGCAAGGGACTTTTCAGCTGTTGAAAAGTTGCCCAAGCCAGTCACCCTCTCCGCTCTGGCTGATGTATCTCACAGATCTGCGCGTGTCTCCTGCGCAGATGATGAGCTGCTAGCAGGTGCCTCCCAGCCCCCTCCCACCCCCGAGCCTTTGTCCACTGGCAAGCTCACACCCAAGGTAGACAGGTCCATAAAAAAAAACTCACACCCAAGGTAGACAGTAGTATTATGCGCACGTCATACTGACTGATGTGTGTCTTCCAATAGTGTACACTGGCAAACTTTGCGCCTCACGGGCTAATGCCCAGTTGTGAGGGGGTCTTGCTGGAGTACCCTGGGTGCGCACTAGCTTGTGGCATTCCCCTGCTGCACCCTCCCAAGTTTTCACGGCCCCCCCAGCGCCGAGTCTCTCAAATGTGCATTGGATTGCACTGGGGTCAAGCCTGGGCACTTGTAGGGTATTGAGCACCCATGCTGATTTCCGGCCCTGCATTACCTGTGTATATCCTCAGGATGAAGCCACCCTTCTGGAGGCCTGGCACCTAGCCCACCGCTTTTCAGACCTTCTGGGCTTGGAGGCCGCCCCAACCCTGCGCCAGCTAGAGGTGAGCTGGCATGACATGCCATGCCGTAACCACCATACCTCTGGAAGACATGGCTCTGGAAGACATGGCCAGATGGTTGCAGGGGTGTTGTGGCTGGTGTTTGGCCATCATGTCTTCTGGCACTGCGGTGCTGTGGATTGCAAACGCCGGTTCATGCGCACTCATTCTACCCTGCAAGAGAGGTTGTGGCCAGGCCCTTTGCTTTCATGAATAAAGTCTCGCATCAGTCAGCCTAGCAATGACTGTAACGCCCGCTTTCAAGTGCAGACGCCGGCCTTGCTTTGCTGTGCTTACCTGCTATTGCTTGGCTGCAGGACTCCTTGTTAGCAGAGCCCCAGAGTCCCCCGGCCGGGCCAGGCTGGGGCCTGCAGCTGGCCCTGACTGAGTTCCTGGTGGAGGATCTCTTCCAGAATGCCGTGGAGGCGCTGGCAGGTCAGTACCGCGTACCGTGTCGGCCCTGCAGGGTCACCCCGTCCAGTACACCCTGGCCCTTTTACTGGCCCTGTTTGTGGGAGACTTGCGGCAGCATGGTCCGGTGGTGGTCCGGTGGTTAGCGTGACTAAATGTGCCTGAAGGCTGGCTCTTCTTACGACCCACTTTCCGGGCTGCCCTGCTGGCGCCTTTCTCTACGGCTGATTGGTTGCGCGCTTGGCATGTCCCTCATGGTTGCGCATGCAGAGAGCAACCGCGACGTGCGCGAGGCTGACCTCAGGCCCACCCCAAAGGCTCGCCACCCCGTGCCCATCAACCCCGCGACCTTCCCAGACGTTGCACGCAGGGTGCTGCTGCTGCTAGCATCAGAAGCAGCCCACCAGGCTAGGGAGGGAGGCAGTTCAGGTATAATTTGGCTAGCTTGAATACGGGGAATCCATTATATTAGCATGGGTGGCAGATAGTGCGAACAGGGAATGAGAGCTGGGCTGGTCTGGAGTGACAGTGCTGGATGCAGAATGAGCCTGAGTCTTGCCTGAATGCTGAGCCAGTAGGTCTCTCCCCCCGAGATAATTATATGCCAGCTTGCCGCTTGGTCCCTGGCCTTATGTGTTAGTTGTGGGCGACTTACGCAGTAGCGACATGTTAAGAGGGTGGCCCTGGCTAAACACTATTCAATCGCGTGCGTCCTAGTGTTGAGGGAATGCAATACAGCGGGTGGGGGTCTCTGGATCCACTAGACCCATGGGATCTACTCACTGAAGGACTGTTACTTTGGTCGTGATGTGCAGGCGGGGCGCAGCTGCTGCAGCATGCCGACCCAGCGCTGGTGCTGCAGTTTCTTACAGCTGGGCCACCCCCGCAGCTCGGCAGCGGGGCGGGTACGCTGCCCAAGGGTGCAGCCAGCACTGCAGGTGAGGTGCTATCCCTCGGCTTCAATGGCCCATGATCAGTCCTGTTGGCTTAGCTCAAGTGATGCATACTGTGCTGCTAGGCGTGAAGGAACAGCGCTTACGTGCATGTGGGGGTTAGCCCTCAATAGTCGAATGCGGTGCTGGGTTCTATGCCACACATGTGCCGGACGGAAGCAAGCATGGGTTATGTATTAGGCTGGAAAGGCATGCCGCCCGGGCCTCTAGTCAGCGCTGCGTGGGCCTTGAGGAGCCGGCTGCCTCCATGTAACACAGCTTGCGGCGCGGCACGTGGGGCTGACCCAGGCTGGTAAAAACACGTGGCTCTGCTCCCCACTGTTCTACTGCAGCTGAGGCGCTGACTGCCCGCTTGCATGGTGCTGCCCTGGCCTCGGCTGAGCGTCTGATAGCTGAGCAAGTCGGCAAGTCCATTGCACCTGGAGCTGTCGACACCGCTAACGGCGCAGCAGCCAGCGTGGCACGGCTTGAGCGGCAGCAGGAACAGCCAGGGCAGCCTGCCGAGGCGGCTACAGCTGGCCCAGCGGGGAGCGCAGCGCAGGAGGGCACTACACGCTTGCTGCGCTGCCTGCTGCACCAGGTGGCCACTGTCAAGGTAACGATGCCTGCACCACCCACCAGGGAAGGCCCACTAGGGCGCTGTAAGGGAGGCACCTGGAAGCGTTTCCAAGGAAGCAGTGGTCGCGTTACGAAGCTGACCAGCAACCACTGGTCCCACCCATCATTGCCTTCCCCTCTCTCAGAAACATGTGACCAAATGTACCTTTCAAGCCTGGTTCCTCGCAGGGCGACAGAGGCAAGCGCGGCCGCACGCTGTGCTTTGGCGGCGCGGCCGCGGCCACCGCCTCCAAGTGGGCCAAGCCTTGTGATCTGAGATTGGTGGCGGCCCTGGTGGATGCTGGCTACTATGCTGCACTGCCAGACCCACTGGAAGCGTTCAAGGCGAGCATGGCTAGGCTGCACTCCCACAAACCTTGGAGGAGGAGCAACGGGTGCTTCGGTATAGAGATACTTATATGGCATATTAGTTACGTGTGGGGCTGTCTCCATCTGGCCCATTGTTTGTCGGGTGACAAGCGATGTGCTTGGACCCCTGCAGACAGCCATGTGCCAACCTCGCCACGAATGGAGCGATTTGATGTACTTCACACAGAGCCTAGCGGTTGGTGCAGGAGGATGTGGCGGCAGTGTGTGCGCTGTTCCAAGCCGCCTGCAACAAGCACAGCTCGGAATTTGCGGCCGACATGGCTGACAAGGGTGCGAACGCGAGGCGGACCTCACAATGCGCTGCCAGTGCCAGTGGCACCCTTGCTGGATGCAGTGATTCCACTAGTTCCTTGGTGTCGTCACTGCAGAGAGGGTTGAGACTGCGTCGACTCCAAGAGGAGGGCACTGTGAGACATGCTCCCTGACCTAGTGGTGGTGACCAAGGTGTTGACATGTTCCATGCTGCGCCCACCAGCGAGGCACTAGCTTGCTGCCTTGCTGAAGGTGCGCCCGAGGTGGCCGCGCTCGCCATGAGCAAGCTGGAGGGCGCGCTGCGTGAGGTAGCGCAGCACGGCACAGCAGCATACCTGGCGCAGCATGCTCCACAGCGGGCACAGCATGGAGGGCAGCAGGGACCCCATGCAAGGCTGGAGGCTGAGAGGGAGGGCGGTGGTGACGAAGATGGCTGGGAGGTAGATGGGGAGCAGCAGGAGGGCGGTGAAGAGCGGCAGCAGCAGATGGAGGAGCAGCTGGGGGAAGATGGGGACACCACAGATCCCATAAATGATCTGGACAGGTCAGCGTCTGGGATGCCTGCTCAGGGAAAAACTTCAAACATTCTGAGACAAGTGCTTAGTGACGCTGCCTGGGAGCCCACCCGCGAGAGCTACCACGCATGACCGAGTCGGGATACCGTTATGCGTGTGACAGCTGCACACCCCTTTCGGGCATGAGTTGCCACCCTTTTGGGTATCGTTCTGCCATGCTGTGTGCTTGTGCTATCTGCAATGCAGGCCCTTCTGTCCCTTCCAGGGCTGTGTGGTGTGCTGGAGCGACGACGACCGCGGCAGGAACGTGCTGTGTGATGGCTGCGATTGCGAGTATCACACGTACTGCGCTGAACCCCCCCTAGAGGACATACCACAGGTGGGTGAATACTTGATGGGACCCAAATTATGGAGTATTCGGTAGAGGTCTGCCTAGCACTCAGGTGGCACTGGAAATTTCACCCAAGGGAATTTGAGGTTTCTGTGAAGGCTTAGTAAGTGGCCTAGTGCTTAACAGAAATAGATCAATTGTGGGGGGAGTGCAGCTCTGGTGAAGCAAGGTGAAACCTGGTTCTTCCCCAAGATTCAACCTTTCCTCTGAGACCTGCGGCCCATCCTTTGAGGAGTGCTCCACAAGGAAAAGCAAAGCAAAGCAGGAGAAGGAGAGTTGCAAAGCGGCTGGAAGCGCACCCATACATAGGACACCGGGTCTATCCCGAGGACCTAGTTATATTGTAGACCCACGCTGCGTGTCCTCCTTACCGCCCAAAGCCGCATGAGTACCCGTGATGGTGGTTGGTTGTCTGCCGCAGGGAGTGTGGCTGTGCCCTAGGTGCTTATGCAAGCGGGCCCCAGGCGCCAGCAGCGGCAAGGCAGGCGTTGCCGGAGGCACACTTAAACTTCACCCTAACGGCCGGGGTGCTGGGTTGAGCTTGGGTTCCCCAAGCTGCGGCGGGGAGGCAGCTTACCGGCTGGCTGAGAGGCTTGGCTCGGTAGAGCTTGGGTGAGTATGATGCTTCCGGGTGATGGATCAATGCTATTCATTTGTAGGAGCGACAGCTCAAAGCATGCTGGGCAGAGTGATGGACTTTGCAAACAGGGCAAGGAACTGGCCGCAACAGCAGCATTCCATGACTAGCCGCAAAGCGCCTTTGGCACGTCGCTACACTGCCCTGCTCAGCGAACATCTATTCCTTTGCTGGCAAAGCGGCTGACTGTGGTGCAGCGGGCCACACGCTGCAACATAAAGCAAATGAGCCCCGCAGGGAGTGGACGCCTGGCCAGCGCTGTGAGCTGCTGGGCGCGCTGTGCACGATGGTGGCTGACTCACAGGCACTGAATCGCCACCTGAAGGCCGAGGAAGAGGAGGTGAGGGGGCTTGTCATGAAGTGGTGAACAATTTGTGTCTTCCAACGTGCAAGGATGTCTGAGGAGCTATTTTTGCGCCTTGCAAGCAGAAGAACGATAATGCATGCCGGCGGTCTGGCTGAGATATGAAAGGGGACTGCTCTACTCCAAACTACGCCAGAACAGTATTTGATCTTATGGAAGCAATGTTCTGTTCTGGGCACTTGTCTATACCGACTACCCTCTCAGCAACTGCTGCCCTGATGACCCCATCATAGCAGCCATTGGAGCGGGGAGCTAGTAGTGGTGCTAAATGCGCAAGGGTTACCCTTGGCATGCAGGTACGAGAGAAGCGCCGCGAGGTGCAAAGCTTGAGGCAGGAGCTGAAGCGCATGCGGGAGGAGGAGGCAGCAGCCGCGCAGCAGGCAAAGCAGCAGCAGGCCCAGCAGGACGGAAAGGCCAATGGACAGAAGCAGGAAGCTAAGCTTTCGCCAAGGTGACCAGGAGCACGTGCAGGCCCACTTCAATAATCAGACTTGTTGATTGGGCATGCGATATTGCGAGTCCTGCCACTGTTGGGACCGCTGTGTCGCGATCTGGCCGTGGCAAGCGGCGCTACCTGCGTTCAGCTGCATGGGGGACAGCTCTGAGACGGCTTGAGCCTGTTGCCAAGTGAAGGCGCTTGCTGTCATGTGGCCCTTGGGCTGAGGAGAGGAAGGGTGCAACCGACCTGCGTGCAGGGTGACGCGCGGCAGGGAGCAGGCCGATGTTGAGGGCATTGTGAGGCGCATCTCCAGGCTAGACCATGAGATCTCCCAGGTCCGCCCCTTTGCTTCATGGCAAGGCTTTCCTGCAAGCAAGAAGGTCGCATGCGGGGTGAGAAGCAGCAGCACCAGCAGCGCCGCGACAACAAAGTTGAGTTGCATGCGCATGCCTGTGCCTGTCAGCTGGGCGTTCAGATAAGCCTTGGGCCTCGCTGTGCCAGCTTGTGCCGAGTTACTGACGTTGAAGCTGTTGGGTTAGCAGCCAAGGTGAATACAGAATTAGGAGAGCATGACAGATTTGCAAGCTGTTCCTTGCTCCAGGCCCTGCCAACCCGGCTCGAGCCACTCGGCTACGACCGCCACTGGAATCGCTATTGGCTGCTGCCGCCGGAAGCTCTGGGTGGCACATTAGGTCAGCAGATGCTGCCTTCCTTGCGTTCTTGCCTGCCTGCCGCTTGCCTTGCTGCCTCTGGCACCTCACCGGGTGACTTCACCAGTACCTTGCACCATGCCACCTACGAGGATAAAAGATACCCTATTGATCGTGTGAATTCCTGCAGTGCATGGTGCATGAGCCTCCAGGGCGGCCATGAAGGACATTACATTGCCTAGGGTATGATCTCCCTGTGTGCGGGGACATGGAGAGTGGTGTTCACGCAGGCAGTTTTTCATGCAGTGTCATAGTGACATGCCATCGTGAAGCTGCTGCACCTTTTTGTTATGCACCCAGGGATTACCACTTCAGCTTTTATAGGATGCTCAGTCTCCTGGCCACATACAACCAGTACTTATACAATTATTCTTGCCCGACTGCCGTGCAGGGACCCCTGCCAGCAGCCCAGGGGAGCGTCCGCCGCCGGTTCTATTAATAGAGCGCTGCCATGCTCAGCCTCACCCCGTCCATGCCTCCAAGGGAAACACCAGCAGCAGGCAAGCCAGGGCGCTGGCAGCTACAGCAGAAGCAGCAGAAGCAGGCAGCACAGGAGGGTCCTCTGCCGCCTGGGAAGTGGGACTGTATCCCCCAGGGCCGCCACTAGAACAGCTCCAGGGCTGGCTGAACCCTCAGGGCCGCAGGGAGAAGGACCTGGCAGCAGAAGTGCAGCGGCTTGCAAAGCAGCACGACAGCTGGCGGCGCCGGCGGGAAGAGGAGGCCAGGCTGGAAAAAGAAAGGCAGACAGCTGAGGAGCAGGCGAGCGAGCAGGCGAGCAAGCAAGGGGAGGGTGTTGGCATCACGGCTGACACGAGAATTGCAGGCAACAGGGGCAGCGGGGACCCGGAGCTGCCGCAAGAAGAGGATGAGCAGCAGGGCAGGGATGGGGTTAACGGGGCGGCAGCTCCTATGGAGCTGGACGCTGCTGTGCCCACTGTGCCGAAGCAGTGCGTCAGTGCACTGTCTGCCCTTGCAGAGGAGCTGCTGCAGGTGAGCCAGAGCCAGGCAGCTCTGCAGGCACTCAAAACCTGTGGAGGCGGGGCTACGCCGTATCCAGGAAGTGCATGCTGTGCTGTGCTGTGCTGTGCCATCCACAAGGCCGGCACATAGAGTTGAAAGTGGGGAGGGTCTACACCGGCACCTCGGTGTACAGCTTGTAGCAGCTGCGCTGAGCTGGGTTCGCTGGCCAGTGTCATTAACGGGGTGGCTAGCTGCCAATAGAGGAGATCAGTGCGTTGGTCTCATTTCTCATATGTTACCTGGCCAGTGCAGCTCCCCTGCCAATACTCCACCCTACACCCACTACCACCACAATCTCCCCACGCTGTGTGTGCTGTGCAGCTCGAGGAGGGCCTGCTCGAGGCGGCCCTCAGCCCCTTGCTAGCCTCCAAGCCGCGCATGAAGGCCTGGAGGAGCGCTGTCTTGGCTGCCGGCCAGCCCCAGCTGTTGATGGCCGCCCTGCTGGTGCTGGAGGGCTTTGTGAGACCCGAGTGGGTCAAGCCACACTGGAGGCCGTGGGCGCTCCCAGCACCAGAACCACTGGCGGCAGGTGAGGGGGGTTTTGGAGCACGGGCAGGCGCTTGGCATGAGGGAGCGTGAGAGGTGGTCTGGGGATTTTGATGTGCCTCCAGGGTGACTCTGCAGGTGTGGTCAGGGCAGCTAGTGTCGAGAGAAACTGTATCACGTATGAGGGAATCATTGGTCGTCGAAGCAGGTTTAATGCGTGGGCGATTTGTTCAGTTTGGGCAGCACCATTCAGAGGAGGGCCCTCAAGGCGGTCCAAGGCAATAACTTTTCTGGCAGCACTTCTTGTTTGTATGCATGCTCTCGTGCCCGACTCCCCCCCCCCCACAGTACAGGCTACCTGCCAGCCGTGCACAGCTGCCTGGCCTAACCCCTGCCCTGCCTACTTGCTGCAGCCACTCTGGCGCCCGTGCGCCTGCGCCTGGAAGCCTTCAAGGGCGCCGTCAGGCACAAGGCGCCGGGGCGGCTTGGGGTGTACCGCGAACTGGCGGGGGCAGGCCCAGGGGCGGCCGCCTACCCGCACGGTGGAGGAGGCTACGCGTTCAGGGAGAGGGGGCCGCCCGCCGGCAAGGCTGCTGCTGCTGCTGCTGCTGGGGACGCTGGCGGTGGTGGTGGCGGGAGGGGAAAGGAGGGCGGCAAGCGGCGGTTGTCGGAGGGCTCCCATCCGTCAGAGTCAGGTGGGAGGCGCTTACCACCACCAACAAGCTTGAGGGATGTGTTGTCGTATGGAAAGTTGGGGTCTGATGGCTGCCCTGGGTGGCAAAGAGCCAGGTGCTGCTCCGGCTGCCTACCTGACCGGACGGCACTGGGGGAACCATTATGGGGCAAAGAAACCCCGGGGCGGGGGCTGACAGCTGGGTTGTGGGTGAGGCTGTTTGGTGGTCCGCAACCTTCCAAGGTGGATCAATGTGGTCACGTATTGGAATCAGCGGGCGCCATGGGGGAAAGCTGCCGGCTGGCAGAGTCAGGGCTGCTCGCTGGGCTGTCTCAGATGACAGTGGTCTTGCGGGCTGCGCTGGGTTGCTGCATGGGCTGGCCCTCATGTGGCTTGTCCTTACAGGGGGAGGCGGCACTAAGAGGTTGGCAGGAGAGCAAAGGGGTTGCCCGACTCAGAGACCAGCAGTGCAGGTGCTCGCAGTGGGGTCGTTACTTTGGGTGGCATGTGGGGTAAATGCCGGTCTCTCAGCAGGATTGAGGAAAATTGCGTTCCACTTTTGTTGATAAACAGGGGCATCGTCTGATGTGGACTCTCGAGCCGAGCGGGCAGCAAAGCGCGCCAAGCAGCATCAGAAGCAGGGGAGGAGCAATCTAGGTATGTGCCGCGGATGGTACGGAACCACAATGGGCCCATTATAGGAGACTCAGCCCCAGCACGGGAAAACGCGGCCGCTGAAGGCGGCTTTCCCCTTGGCACACTTGTTATGAATGGGGTAAAAGACAGTTAGGCTGCGCTTCCCATGCCAACGCGAGGGTTCAGGCGCTTGAAAGAGTGCCTGTTGCAGGGCATGACCCTGATAGGGGCTCTCGGGATCAGCGGGCTGCGCGGAGGTCAAACCTGGAGCACAGGGGTGAGATGGCCCGTGTGACCCCTTGCGGAGTGTGTATTATGGAGTTAGAGAATAAAGACCCAGAGACCGCTCCTCTAAGCCATTCAAGCCTTCACTTGCCGAAAAGCTGTCGTCCCCACTCGCCAGCACCAACCACGCTGCAAGCCACCTGCCGGCCTGCTCTCTTAAAAAAATGAGAGCTGTGGGAGCTGTTAGCACCGCTGTCCTCAAAACAATTGCTGTTGCGGGGTTGGGGTACCCGCAGACTGCCCAAAGAGAACTACACATTGCAGGGGGCGACGACGCGACTTTAGCAAAGCGGCTGGATGAGCAGCTCAACGGTCCGGGGCGCCTCACCCGCTTGCGCCTGCGCCACGTCGGCAGCGGGCACGACACCCATGACGAGGACGGAGGCTCGGAAGGCGTGGGGTACAGGTGGGGTATCTGATACCGGCTCCCTGCGGTTGTGCACCCATGCAGCAGCCGGCACAGCAGCAACTCTAGGCGGAGGAGCGGGTGAAGTGCATGGTTTAGTCAGCAGCGAGCAGGGAAGTAACCGTCCTGCGGGAGTGAGCTGGTGTAACCCCGTTGCCATGCTTAGTATCTAGGCAGTGCTCAAGCCTAACGACCTTGCCCTGGCGACAATTCCGAAAGCCAAGCATGTAAAGGGGCTCCATCGGCCCCGCCTGTAGGCAGCAGCTTGATCCAGGGGGTTGTGCTGAGCCCCGACAACTCGTTCTGCAAAGCATCATGTTGGAGGCATCCAGTAAGGGAAGCCTTTCACACCGCTGCTGCAGGGCCAAGCTGCGCCACCCCAAGGCAGCGCAGGCACCAGCGCCGAGAGGCGGGCGATACAAGGAGCCCTCCACTTCCCTGGATGACTCGCTGGATGTCGAGGATGAGTCAGGGGGGAGCGGGGAGGTGAGTGATGGCTTTGGGGGCAGTCAGCAATAGGTACCGTTGCAGTAGTTGCACAGAGGCAGCGCCCACCTGGGGAGGTGTGCAGGTGTGGCTACAAGGCATTCCATTCGCATAGGGCTTCTATGCGCGATAGTGTTACTACCTGGCTTTACAGCCGCTCCTGGTGCCTGGCACCGCTCGTACACGGGTGGCAACGCACAGCAAAGCACTTTGCATGCAGCCCAGTAAACAAACTGCCAGTGTTTGACTGAAGACTCGGCTTCCCCGGCACCAGGCATGCTCTGTAACATCGCATGTTCATCCCAACGTCTGCCTGCCTTAGACGCCCATCTGCACAGTGTCCAACGCTCCAAAAAAGATATCGACACACCTGTCCTGCCACGGAAAACATACGCCTGTAGATGTCGAATGCCACTGGGCTGCAGGAGCTCGTTTCCCCAAGGCGCAACCGGGCAGCGGCCCGCCACGTCACTGCCCAGCGCACCACCCGGGCAGCAGCAGCAGCAGGCGGTGGTGGGAAAGCAAGCGTGACGGCCAACGGCAGTGGGCGTGTCACGCGGGCGGCAGCTGTGGGTGGGGGAGTGCAGCGGGGCCGGAAATCTTCGGCCAAGCACACATCGGAAGGGGATGAACCTAGCGACGGGGAGCTGAGTAGCAGCAGTGATGATGCCTTGGACGGGGGAGATGAGTCAGAGCTGAGCAGTCAGGGGGACAGTGGCGATTCCGAAAGGGACGATGAGCTTGAAGAGCCGATCAGCAGTGCTTCAGAGCGAGAAGGTGAGGAGGTGGCAGGAGAGGAGGAGGAAGAAGAAGGGAAGGGCGCCAGCGCAGACAGCAGCAGTAGTGGGGACAGCGGTGCCGAGGACGGCGGCGACATCGACATTGGGGGCGGTGGGGCGGGAGTGGATGCTGGGGCAGCCGATGATGGAAAAGGGAGGGGCGGTCATGGCGGGGAGGAGGGTAGCGCCAAGGGGCAGGCAGGGGGCGGCGGGAGTGGGGTTCAGCTGATTGGGGGCATGCGCAGGCTTGGCAAGAGGGGCTAGGGCAAGCCTTGTTGACGAATGATCACACTAGGTGTTAGCAAGGGTTGCGTTAACAGGAGCTGAGGAAGGTATAGGCTATAGATCGGGTGGTTGGTGCAGCGCAACTGGTGGTTGGGACACTGAGAACTGGAGGAGGTGGATTATGTGGGCCTAGAAATCCGCTTGTTTGCCTCTCGGTTGCTGTGTGATGCTCCTTTTTGGTGTGTGTGTGCTGGTACGTTCCATTATCCAGGCACTGTAGTTGTTTTGGTGGACGAGGAGTCGTAGCAGAGGATAGGTAGCTGTAGAGCGTTGGAAGCAAGGCATGCTTCAAGACTTGCATGAGCATGCACGTGAAGTGATGCAGGCAGGACAGGGATCCCATCCCGAGGTACAGATGCCCTTACCCATGACACGACCGTGCTGAATTGCATCATAGCACATCTTTGATTAACTCTCACCGACATATCGAGCTTCAATCAGCCGGAGGCGCGTGGCACCGGCACCATGGCAGCTAGCCTGAGCGCTCCCGGCGTGGCCAAGTGCGGCTTGGCACGTTCCTCGCTTGGCAGAGCTAGGATGAACAGCAGCCGCAGAGTAGTCTGCAACGCAGAGCACCGTATTACGCTGCTGCCTGGCGATGGCATCGGGCCTGAAATCATGGATGTGGCCGTCAATGTCCTCAAGGAAGTGGGCAGGGTGGAGGGCGAGAGCTTCCTTTTCACCGAGGCACTCATTGGCGGCGCAGCCATCGACGCCACAGGAGACCCTTACCCAGCAGAGACAGAGGAGCTGTGCAAAGCCAGCGATGCAGTGCTGCTGTCCTGCATAGGCGGGTGAGTGGTGCCTCAAACTACACTCCTTGCAGACGATAGAGGCGGTGTCAGCTTATTGTGTTGTGAGTTGGCCAGGCCTGTGCCTCAGGGGCCCTGTGGGAGCGTGTGCCTGAAGCCTGGTGCTGTGGGCACCCGTGCAGTGGCTACTGCATCCCTTGGTAGTTGGCATATGGCATGTGTCATAAAGCTGCTTGAGGGAGGACCTCGTAGGGTGCGGGGGTTGCGTCAAATGGCTCCTTCCCCAGTGACAATCAGCAACCCACCTCTATCAGGTGTTCAATGGGAATGCAAGACATGGTAGCCTGTCACCCAGCCTGCCTTGAGTCAGGACATAGCAGCCCTTCACCCTCCCTACCCCTGCCTTCGCAGCTACAAGTGGGACTCCCTGCCCAACCCGCAGCGGCCTGAGAAGGGCCTGCTACGCCTGCGCGCCTCGCTTAACGCCTTTGCCAACCTGCGGCCCGCGGTCGTGCTGCCGCAGCTGGCTGATGCCTCCACTCTCAAGCCGGAGGTGGTGGCGGGCGTGGACATCCTCATTGTGCGGGAGCTGGTGGGCGGCATCTACTTTGGCGAGCCACGGGTGAGCATTGCTTTTCGCGTGCTTTGCGCTGGCAGGTTGGCAGGCAGGCTGAGAATCACATGAAGGACTTCTCAAGCCAATAGTGGAAACTATGGTGGAAATGCTGGTGACGATAGCGCTGCTGAGGAGCAGGTGCCATACCGAGCCGCTCGTGGATAGTGGAAGCACAGGCGCTGACGGGAGCCGGTCACGCGTGGCTGCAGGGCTTTGACACCCGCAACGGCGAGAGGGTGGGCTACAACACAGATGTCTACTCCGAATCAGAGGTGAGTAGCAGGCTGGAGGTAGGGCGGGCGCTGCTCTCTGGCGTGTCCTTGCGCCTGCCCAGGCTGCAGGCTGGGATCCCCCTGCTAGGCTGACCGAAGAGGTGGCAGGCAGTGGCTGGGTAGCCCGTCTTCCCCCGCCGCCAAGCAGAGCTGATGTCTCTACCAGGCCGGTGCCCCGTGTTTGTTGGCATGCCATTTGCATTTTCTTTCCAGTAGCGGGTGCAGGCCCGGGGCGGCTCACCCCTGGTTCACCTACCCATTTTCCCTGCAGGTCGAGCGCATTGCCCGGGTGGGCTTTGAGTCTGCCCGCAAGCGGCGCGGGCAGCTGTGCAGCGTGGAGAAGAGCAACGTGCTGGAGGTCAGCCAGCTGTGGAAGGAGGTGGTCACACGAGTGGGGAAGGACTACCCCGATGTGGAGCTGAGCCACATGTGAGCGTGGGGCGGGCACGTGTGATACTGGGGGACCTGTGAAGTGAGATCGTGTGTGGGGATAGGCTCCATCCTAGCGGAGAGTGGGCCAGCAGTTGGTGCTGCGGTGTTGGGGCCTGGGTCCAGATGTGTGGTACCCAGGCCTGGCATGGAGATGAGCGCATGGCAGGGGTGGGAGGAGGGGGTGGCTGGATGGAGAACAGGACTACTCCCAATGCAGTTCCTGTAGCGGGGCCGGTTCCCCGGGTATCGTATGGGAAGTATAGGAAGCCAGGTGACTGTATAATCCACATTTCCCCGGAGATAATGGGCGGGAAGACTCGAGTGGTGGCGCTGCTCCCGCTTGCATCCACACATTGATGCTAGTGCAAGGAGGTCGTCCCAGATTAGTATGCTGGATGTTAACGCTGGGTGAAGTACCAGGTGGCCGGCCACATCCTAGGCCACTCACACTTCAAAGCCTGCGATTTGCCTAGTGTGGTTAGAAGTGTGGATCAGTGCTCCCCTTGGGCGACAAGCCAATTGCTTTCTGGCTTGGTCTGATCCCAGCAGGCCGCTTTGTGTGCTCCCCTGCTGGACACACCAGCAAACCTTGCCTGCCTGCAACACAAGTACTCCCTGCTGGCGGGCGCACTAACAGCCACCAGCTCACAGCATCGCAAACCAACCCAATCTTTTTGGCGGCGACCTCACTTTCCTGCCTACCCCTGCCTTGCCCTCTCGTGCCGTCGCAGGTATGTGGACAACGCAGCCATGCAGCTGATACGCAACCCCAAGGCCTTTGACACGATCGTGACGGGGAACATCTTTGGGGATATTCTGTCTGACGAGGCCTCCATGCTGACGGGCTCGCTGGGCATGCTGCCCTCCGCCTCCATCTCCGACAAAGGCCCGGGCGTGTATGAGCCGGTGGGTGGGTGGGGCCCAAGTGAAGAACTGGGTACTGGGGCTGAGAAGGGGCCCAAGTTGTGGTGGCACCTAGGCAGGGGAGGGCGGTAGAGAGGCATACTGGCTGCTGGGGTTTGGCAGGGAAGCCATGGAGGGAGGCGGCTGGCGTGGGAAGGTGGGATGTCCCTGCCGACCAGCTCGGTGTGTAGTATCAAGCCTATGCGCTTAACCACCCCTGCAGGTGCACGGCTCCGCGCCCGACATTGCCGGTCAGGACAAGGCCAACCCGCTGGCCATGGTGCTCTCGGCAGCCATGATGTGCAGATACGGCCTCAACCTACCCAAGGTGGGGGCGCTTGGGATGCGGCTACGGGTGGCAGGCAGGCAGGGTCGGAGGGAGCAGCGGCCGCTGCAAGTGCGGCGCTGTGCACAGCAGTCTGTGGCACTTGGGCATGCACGCCTTGCGGTCACCTCCCCAACTGGCTGGTCCACAGTACTATTGCGACGGAGCTGCTAGGATCCTAGTGGGCACCTGTGGCAGATTAGCTGGGCTGGCTTCACGGTACCTCGTGTGGTCGGGCTGGTTGGGACAGGCTTGCCACTCACCCCGGTTGCGGTTATAGTGCCCCTTCAAGTGGGCACTCTGGGTACCCTCATTGCAGGTCGCCGACCGGATAGAGGCAGCTGTCACGGCAGCACTTGATGCCGACCTCCGCACAGGAGATATCATGCAGCCAGGTCAGCCCAGGGGCCATGCAAACATTGCAGATCAATGGTAGAACGGCATCTCCAAGTGTCCCTTATTTGTCTGCCCACCGTGGTGTAATGCCTCATTGGACTGGCTGCGTGTAGGGGTACCTGTGAGCTACATGGGAGCATTGCATGCAGGTTGCTGTTCTGCTGTGATTTCTGCTCTGACTCCCTCGGCCGCCACCAAGAACCTGTGTGTCTGACACCCTGCAGGCAAAAAGCTGGTCGGGTGCCGAGAGATGGGGGAGCAGCTGGTGAAGCTCCTAGCCCGGACGTCCGTTACTGCTTGAACACAGCAAGCTTGCTGCTTGCTGCCAGTGTGCAGAACGCAGCCTTGCGTCTGTGAGCAAGCTCTGCTTGGACTGTTGCATTGAAACCGCGGCATGGCAGCCTGTGTCGGTATCGGGTCTCTGGTTGCTGACGTTGTTATGTTTGTCGCTTTGTTGTGCTAGCAATGGCAGCAGGCATGAGAGAGCGGGGAGGGTGCCTAGCGTAATCATCCTTCTTTGTCGCACGTTCCTTCAATTGAACCAACCTAAATGCAACCTGTTAAAAACCTCAGGAAGCCGTCTCGTACCCTGTTCTAAATGCCGCTCACAGACTGCAGCGCTAGCATCGCTCGTCAACGACCCTGCAGACTTTGCCAGCCGGCCCGACTCTTGGAAGTTCCCTGCCCGTCCATTTGCATCAAAACCCAAGGTTGAAAAGGAAAGGATGTGACTATACACATGATAGAGTTGATGCTGAACATAAAATTGAAGGAGAAGGGGAGAGCCCTCGAGGAAAAAGAGAAGGAAGAAGACGCACTGTGACCGCAGACAACGAAGAAAGAACAGGAGATGAAGAAGGAGAAGAGTCACGAGTGAAGAATTATACAATAGTAAATAATATGTTTATTGTATAGCTGTCAGCAAGTTCAAGATGCCCGAAACCTAGTCTTGCCGTGCAGTACCCAGGGTGCAAAAGCAAAAAGCCGACCCAAGTGACAGCCAGCAGGCAACTTCCACTCGAAAGGAAGACGTGGGATATTCACAAGACATGCCTATCATACACAAGGAATGGTCGTGCAGTGGCAAGCGTCACCCCTCAACCGACAAAGAACACACACACTACAGCATGCTCTGCGCACCGCGTTGCTATTTAGCAGGCAGGGGCCTGGGCTTGCGGCCCAGGAGCTCCGCAGTGAAAGCTGTGGAGTCCTTGCTCAGCAGGGCACGCTGGTGCGTCTGGAGTGCCAAGCCCTCTCCCGTCATGCTGGCCGTTACCCCAGCGCCCCCATGCTCCCTGTCGAAATGCTCCATGTCCACATCGTCAACGGGGTAGGTGGCGCCTGCCAAAGACAGAGAAAAGTGGTTGGTTGATATGCATTACTGCTCATGCTGGGACCCTCCCCCCCCCCCTTTCTGCCTGCCCACCCATCGAATGCACGCACATGCGCACACCACACACCCACGCCCCGCGCACACGCGCAGGTTACTGCAGAGGATCACAGCGGGAGGGTACCAGCCCACCGGCAACCTACCTATGATGCCGGTGACTGGAGCAGTGAGCGGCTTCAGGACACTGAACCTGGTGTCCAGCCTGCGAGCAGGGAGGGAGGGATGCACGTCTTATGGACCTCAGTAAGCCTGGCCGGCAAGGCATTCTGCAGGGTCGTTAACGAGCGATGCTAGCGCTGCAGTCTGTGAGCGGCATTTAGAACAGGGTACGAGACGGCTTCCTGAGGTTTTTAACAGGTTGCCGTTTACTACTCCTCTGTACCACCCACCATGTGAAGGGCGCTGCCCAGCCCTCAGTGTCAGGGTGCATCAGGGCTTGCTGGTAGCCTGACACCTGGTCCACACGGATCTCCAAGTAGGGTGTGGTCAGGACGCAGCCCACCACCTTGCTCGAATCAGCATCCTGGGCCAGAACTGCACAGCAGCCGTGCCAGGGCCGCTACCTTACAAGTCATGCAAGGGCGACACACCGCTTCCTTCAGTCAGGATGTGGGCGGCAAAGTGTGGTTTGCTTGGCAAGTGCATGCTGTAGATACTACATGTCCGCTTGCATCATCAACGTCATATGTAGCCAGCCAAGGGCGCAGGCTGTAGGTCAAGCTACTGTGTGACCCAGCCAGACAACCCAGAAAACACCAAGATGAGGGTGGGACTCACCAACCGAGGCAGACACCTCTGCCAAGTCTGTTGTTGGCTTGGTGACCGACAATAAAGTTGTGTCCAGTCCCCTCGAGGAAGTCACTGCAGCCAGCCAGAAATGACAAGGTGTGAGTGATGCGACATGCAAGTCCTGCATGCGTCTCCTGCCTGACTGTGAGTGCTAACCTGCCGGTAGCAGTTCCAAGGGAGGGGAGGACAGTAAGCCAAAGCGTGACCACAGAGATGGTGCAGGCCATTGCATATGATTGAGATGTGCAGGTTGCGCAAGACGATTGGCCGTAACCACCTTGTATGCGGGAGGTGTTGGGTCGGATGGCAGGGAGGGCGCAGGAAACCATGTCCCCTGCAAGAAATGGAGACCTCTCACGCTTGTGAGTAGACAGTACTGCACAATCATGCAACGGGGTGTGGCCAGGGGCTGTACACCCAAAGACACTGTCCGGCCACACAGCCACCACAGTACCTGAATACCAGCCGTCTCAAATGTTATGGCAGTCACGGTCGAGCTCACCGTTGGGGGAGAACACTCGCACAGAGGATGTCCTGCAGGACCATGAATAGCAGACCCTAAGGTTGACGGACAAGAACAAAGTCACACCCAGTGTTGTGAGGCAATACCCAATTAACCTCACCCCTCCACCACAACGGGTAACAACTTGGCTGCCAGGGGGGACTGCCTGTCCATGGCCGTCCACCCGAGTGAAACAACGCCACCCAGTAACCCTGTGTACCCCAGGAGCCTGCTGGCTTCCAGCTGATATACAATGCTGTAGGATTGTGTATGCCATGTCTAGGATCCACAAAGCTGGAGGGATGCTCTGCCTACCAGGACTTTTGCTCCACCTCCTGCTTCTCATTGGTCGCAGTGGCGCCTGTGAATGTGCTGTAGACCTGCAACAGCCACCTGGATCACTGCTGTGCTTGTAACATCGCACACCAGCCTGGCATTGTCTGCGGCAGTTGTATGCCTTGGGGAAGCGTGCACAGCATGCCACTAGCTAGTATGTATGTGTCCCTTCTATAGAAGGGACACATACATATGCAATCCCTTCTGTGAAGGACCAGTGTTTCAGGCAGCCTCAACATTTACCATGACTTAAAAGGCAAGGCTCCCAAGGGTACCAGCGACAAAATGGTCTTGCCTTGTAACCGTCGCCACTCTCCAGCATTGCGTATTCACCAGCGTTGTCAAAGTGAAAAACACTGCCGTCGAAGCCAACAATGACAGGGTCGTTGAGGCCGCAAGCTCCCTGCGTAAGTGCAAGCTGGCAACACCAAGTCAATGGTGATGGAAGCGAAAGGGGGGGGGGGAGCGAGCTTTGATGGCATTTAGTGGTAGTGGGCAAGGCGCACACCAGGTCCAGCACTGTGCCTTGACAGCCACTTGCCTGCCCGGCCGTATAATCGTGATGGCCGCACTGAGCCTGCAAGGCTAAACAGGCAGTTGTTTCTCTGCACCATCGTGAGGACAAAGAGTTCAACCCTTGTGGCGCAGCTGTTGATATATGACGCAGGGCGACTTGCAAGAAGCGAGGCGGAGGCTGGCTGTGACTGATGCACTCAGCGTCTATGCGGCTGTGCCTGGCACGGGTCACTTACCTCATTGCAAAAGAGTAGCAAGGTGTACACACCAGGCGCAGGGAAATCGTAGGCTACCCGTACTGTAGAGGCTACACCAGTGTTGGGATCAAAGTCACGGTAGCTCCAGTCTGATGGGTCTGGATAGTTTGGGCACGGAACCTTGGGGCCGCCCCTGGGGAGGTCATCAAACTCGCACCCAGTGGTGTAGATCAGGCCCCTGGCGTTTGAGGTAGGCTTCCAGTCGATGTATACCTGGGAGCATGGCCGAGCCAAGCTAACCTCAGATAGCCAGTGTGGCGGCGCAAGGTGTCTACAGGGCCTCACGGGTGAGCCTGCTATGCCTGTGATTGTAAGATTGCTGATGGCACTGGAATATGCAATCCCTGCTTTGCAGACCTGCCTTTGCTAGCTTGGATACTGTCCCCTTTCCAACAAGAGTTGGCTGCCAAGGGTTGCCCAAGGCGCTGCCGCAAGCGCTGCGTTGAGCAACGCAGCACTGCACTTACTGGGACGCCAGCAGTAAGGTCAAAGTTGCCGCAGGCCGCCGCAATGGAAAACCCCCTGGCGACGATTGTAGAGGTGATGGACTGCAAGGCATCAGCTGGACCCATACCCTTCCAAGCCCAAGGAGAGGTATTACAATACCACTGGTTCTCGGTACTTCTTGCGGCATTGCAGGCACATCATCTCCCTTGGATGCATATGGCATAGACTGGTGCCGTCCGGTTCACTCGTCAATCGGTTAACTGACACCAGCGGAACGCACCTGAGCCTGGCAACCAACCGATACTGCCAGAATCACCCACACAACGGGGAGGATGGACATCGTCGCCTTGGGTTCCTGCAGCTGCATGCAGCCAGGCGCACCCTTCAGCTTTCTGTTGTTGCCAAGGAGCAGGCGATGCCGTGGTAGTACCCGGGTTACTGACTCAGGAACGCCACACCTTGATCTCCCCGAAACCGAGGAAAGTCTTCCAAGCCCTGAGGCTCCGAATAAGGCGCAGCAAGGTGGCTTACTGGGCCTCCGGTAGGCTGCACGTCCAAGGGCGAAGAGGGGTACCTCGTTCTGGTACCGGTACCCTGGTGGGCCAGGGGGTATGGAGGGTATGGCGGTCCCCCGCGCAGTCATACCCATACCGTGGAGCCCCCAATTCTTGCTTAATTCTTGCAGCAACTCTTGAATGAGGGGGCTACAATGCCAACAAGGACAACTAACCCCGTCCTTTTGAAAGATGGCAAACAGAGGCAGCCAGGCACGCCATCTCCTGATCAGGGCACTGCCCTATACGTAGGGCCTAGTCTACGCAACCTACTCAACGCAGTGAGGAATGACTACAGTGGGTACCCCTTCGTCAAACGGAGGGGGGGGGGGGGGGGGGTAACCGACCAACCCCCGTCGTTC
>BBXU01001791.1:0-19974 GCA_001598975.1 Parachlorella kessleri
CCCCTCCCCCCCACCCCCCCACCCCACCACACACACACACACACACACACATCACCACACCACACCCACCCACCACCACCACCAACAACACCACCAACAACAACAACAACAACAACAACATCATCATCATCAACAACAACATCAGTGCACCAGCCCATCGGCATCTTACCGATGATGCCAGTCACTGGAGCAGTGAGCGGCTTCAAGACACTGAATCTGGTGTTCAGCCTGCGAGCAGGGAGGGAGGCATGCATGGGTCATACGAATATTACCAAGCCTGGCCAAAGAGGGCGTTTTGCAGGGCCGTTGAGGAACAATGTCAGGGATGCAGTCTGTGCGACATATATATAGAATGTGCGACGAGAAAGCTCACAAGAGTTCTGCACAGGTTGCCAGTCACCACTCTGTACAACCCACCAGGTGAATGGGGCTGCCCAGCCCTCGGTGTCAGGATGCATCAGGGCCTGCTGGTAGCCTGACACCTGATCCACACGGATCTCTAGGTTGGGTGTGGTCAGCACGCAGCCCACCACCCTGCTTGGCCCAGCATCCTCAGACACAACTGCACAACAGCCGTGCAAGGGCAGCAACGCTATAAGTCACGGGTATGGTGACAAAAACGCCCCCTGTAGTAACGGGAAGGGCAAAAAGTGAGGTTTGCAGCCAAGAAGCACCAGATGTAGCCAGCGAAGGGCGCAAGTCGAATCTAGTCCTCCTTGTGGTCAGCCTACTGTGCCACCTATATAACCCAGAATTCTGTATAACTCTGGTACGACTTACCAATGGAGGCGGACACCTCTGGCAACTCAATTGTTGGCTTGGTCACCGCTAGCAAAGTTGTGTCCAGGCCCCTTGAGGAAGTCACTGCATGCAGTCAGTAATACAAGACTTTACTCTTGTTTGTAACTCCTACAAGACCTTTCCCCTCATTGTGCTTGCCATCCTGCCTCCAGCGATTCCAAACAAAAAGGTGGGGCGGAGAGCAAGCCTAAGCGCGACAACAGAGATGGCGCAGGCCACTTAATGGGACCAACAGGTGCAGGTTGCGCAAACAACCAACCGCCACCTTGTATCCGGGAGGTGTTGGGTCGAACGGCTGGGAGGGCGCAGGAAACCATGTCCCCTGCAAAGCGGAAACAAGTGTCGCATGTGAGTAAGGCTGTACTGTGCAGGTTTGCAACAGGTGGCCAGGGGTTGCACGCCCAGAGGCACTGCCACACTACCACATGACTCCTGGAGTTGTCCATGGTCTGTCCCATATTATCCCAATCATCCACAAACTCACCGTTCGGGGAGAACACTCGCACAGAGGATGTCCTGCATTTACATAAGTAGGGAGTTCCGAGGAGGCTATTCCAAGGTTGATGGACAAGGACCGAGCTACACCGTGCCTGAGGCAGTAACCAATGGGCCACCCCAGTACCACACAGATTTACCACTTGGCTGCCAGGAGAACGGCACGCTTGTCACTGCGCTCACTGATGACCCACTGCCGTCCAGTATTCCTGTGTACCCTAGGAGGCTGCTGACTTCCAGCTCATCTACACTGCTAGAGTGACAAGCGTTTTGAGTGTTGCATGTAAATCTCAACAATGATGTAGTGCTCTGCCTACCAGGACATCTCCTCCACCTTCTCCAACCCATGGGGAGTGGTGGCGCCTGTGAAGGTGCTGTAGACCTGCAACAGCCACGACCAAAGAATCCCGTATCACTGTTGTGCCTTTGACAGCGGACATGAGCCTGGCACTGTCTGCCCCAGATCATTGCTTTGGGAAAGGGTGCAAAGCATGCCACCATAGGGATTACAAATGCAGATGCAACCCCACCTACAAGAGGGAAATGCGAGTTCGTGGCTACTTGCGCCTAGCCCATTGTAGTGGGGCTTTCCCAAGGAGGGCAACCCAGTGATTGACGTGCCTGCGGCCCAAGCTTGTGTATAGTCCCACTACAATGTGACTATGGCAGCCTCCAACATATACCCTTGCTAGTGTAGCAGGGCTCTCATGACTACCAGCGGCAAGATGGTCCTTGCCTTGTAGCCATCGCCCGACTCCAACATTGCGTACTCGCCAGCGTTGTCAAAGTGGAAAACACTGCCATCGAAGCCAACAATAACAGGGTCATTAAGGCCGCAAGCTCCCTGCAAGATTGCCAGCGGCCAAGTCAAGGGGAGGGAGGGAGGGAGGGAGGGAGGGAGGGAGGTATAGTGAGATTTGTGTGTGTGCGCGTGCGTGCGTGCGTGCGTGCGTGCGTGCGTGCGTGCGTGCGTGCGTGCGTGCGTGCGTGCGTGCGTGCGTGCGTGCGTGCTGCTTAGTGCCACTTGCCTGCCCAGCTGTCAAAACACCACTGCTGCACTCAACCTGCAAGTCAAAACAGACATTGTTAATTTCTTAATCGTTGTGAGGATGGGAGCGGTGCGTCCTGCCCGGGGTAGCTGTAAGTAATTGAGGCGAGATGCAGAGATCAAGGGGGGGCAAGCTTTTATTGGCTCATTAATGTCCTGTGGTTTTCCCAGGGCACCACTCAAAGCATGGCTGCGGCTGTGTTCTTGTGGCCTGGGCGCCTTCATATCATTCACTTCATTTGGCTCACTAAGCATCCATGTGGCTGTTCCTGTCATGAGTCAATGTTCACTTACCTGATCGCAGAGCAATTTCAGGGTGTACACACCAGGCACGGGAAAACTGTATTGAACTATAAATCTAGTTAGTCCGGTCTCGGGATCTACATCGCCAAAGTCCCCGCCAAAGCCCTCGTAGAAGTCTGGGCACAGGATGACGTCGTCGCCGTCTTGGAAGTAGCAATCAATGAAGTAATATTCCACCCCCGGGTAGGCTGAGAGAGGACCAAAGCTTACATAATTCTGGACACACGAGGGAAGCAAGCCAGTCTTAAAGTGGCCACTGTGGCGCAAGGTGTTTGTGCCTAAGGGAACTTTTAGCCTGCAATTGTGGTCTACAGGAGCTCATGGCACTGGCACATACTATCTCTTTGCTTTGCAGACTAGCCATCAAGCTTGCTTATCTCCTCCAATGCCGGCTGCTAGGGGAGGCGCTCCGTGAAGCCCTGCGCTGTGTCTCTTCACTTACCTCGGCGCCAGCAATAACGTCAAAAGCACCGCAGCCCTCGGGGGCAGGAAAGAGGGCCTTGGGGGAAAGATTAAGCGACTGCAAGGCAACAGCTGGGTACAGTCCACCGAGAGGCTTCGCTGCCGCGAGCTGCTCAGCACCTCTCGCGGCAATGTATGCACTACCACGGTTAGGGTACATCTTTTTTCAAGCTGGCTTGGCTACCCCTTAGTCAAAGCCGACCTATTTTCAGAAGGGGTGGGTAGGTCCCCCCCTCCCCCCCCTCCCTCTTTTTCGGCGAACCTTGGTCTGGGGCGGGGGACAACCACTGCACCTAGTGTCTACGAACGACCTCCCAAACAGTCGATTCCCAAGCTCACGCCGCCTATCCTTCTCCCCTCCACCACTGCATATAACCAATAAGCCAGTTCACTCGGCAACGGCAATACAAAGCAGCGGAACGCACCTGGGCCTGGCAACTAACCGACAGGGCCAGAAGCAGTGACAGGAGAGAGACGATCGTGTCAATCGATTGACATGGTCGCTTTGGGTTTCCTGCATGCAGCCAGGCGCACGCTTCAAGCCCTCTCGTTTTGCCAGGAGCCATTCAAGCCGTGGCATACTTGTGCTCAGAAAGTGCCACGCGTTGACCTCCTTTCGGTTCCGGAAAGGTCTTCAAGCTCTGCGGTACCGGATAGGGCGCCAGCAAAGTGGACGGCTGTTGATCTAATGGTAAAGAGAATTGGGTATCACCTTAAAGGTACCAGGGGTATGGATCAGCCCTAGGGACTGTCCAGAGGGTATGGTGGTCCCCGTGCAGTCAATACCGTAATGGTACTTCCTGCTTCGTGCCACAGCGTGATTCTATCAGCCAAGAATTCATCGGACGAGAAGACTTAAAGCTCTAGCCAAAAAGTACAGGAGCCCGTACCTTCCGAAGCGTGCCAGGCGCCATAGATGCAAGGGTACCTCCTTTTTCAAGTTTGCACCCCTTAGTCGGGGGCGGGGCGGGGGGGCGCGCGCGCAGTGCGCGCCACCAATGGTCTTGGGCCCCGGTGTCGGTGGGTGGGGAACACAAACCTTCTCCCGAAGTCAGGTCCCCAAATGACAGTTAGAAAAGCAATCCCTGTGGCTCTCAGGTACTCCTGGATTACTGTATGATACCATTGTCTTGCAAGGAGAAGGACCCAGCACTTCAAGCCTTGAGTAGAGGTAGTTGGATCAGGTGCCGCAGGCATACCTATGGTCCACAAGCAGCACTATAGAATATACATGATAAACAAGAAGCACTTAGCGTGCAGGCGCGGAGGACCACAGAATAGTTTTGGGCAGGGTATCTAAAGGTGGCTACCGCGACCGTCAACTATTCAACAACACCATACTTCATCGATCTTGGTTTCATCAACAAATGTTCTTTCCGAAAGGAAGAGTGGTGCCTCAATGTCAATGGCTTGCGGGTTGCCTGGGCTACCCACAAATATTGACGGCACTCACCAACCAGTAACAGGACCCCCGTGGAGGAATGGGCGTCACTGGGCACCAGCGGCTGCCAAGCCTCTGACCCCAGTTGCACAGGGCACAAGTTTGAGCCACAAAAAACTGACAAGCCCCATTGACAACCAATACACACCACAAGTCCTTCCTACGCTGCCCACTCTCTCCGGTCATGGCGACATATGTGCAAGCCTAATCTTGTCGCTATCCACAGCTGCAAAGGCTGGCGTGCGTACAACATTCCGCACACCGCGCTATGCAAGCTAGCCAACACAAGTCCGTCCCTAAGACTCTTGAGCGGAAACTGTGTGCCAGCTGGCGAGTGCTGCAGAGCACATTCCACCATTGCGGCGGCCACCGGTCCGAAATGGTGAGGCTGCTGTGGAGTACAAGTTCCCGGTCACATCAAGCAAAATCCCAGGAATGTCTCTCTCAGGCAGCCGCCGGTAGAGCATTGTTCGGCAGTCATAGCAACAAACAAAATGCTTACCCTACCTTACCAGCCACAGCCGGCCTAGCAATACCTCATCATGCCAGTTGCCTCTGTGTAAACTGCTGCTGCTGAGGTGCCTGCCGGCTGGGCCAGCTGGGAGCCGCTGTCAGGGCGGTAAAACCTTTGCATTAGCTTCAGCTGCCGCTCTGCTCCCCGCTGCAGCTCTGTGCATACCTGCAGTGCGAGCTTGCAAAGGGGTGGTAGGTGTGCCGCCACACTGCCATCCCATGAGGGCACCAGGTCCTCCTCTTCGGTGAACATCACGATTATGCTACCAACTCTTTCATTGGACTGAAGTGAATGAGGCGGATACCCACCACTGGAGCCAACTCAAGAAGAGCAAAGTTGGTCTCAGTTCAGCTGCCCATGCTCTTCCAGTGGCCTTAGCTTGTTCGGGGAGAGAACTACTGGATCAGAACTCAGGCAAGCCCCAGAGCATAACTGCATTGCCCCTGTCACCCCAGTTCACCGTCACCTCTGTTCGCACGACCAGCCACCCTGAATAAGAGCATAGACATGATCGAATAGCGAATCACCCGGTGAACAAGGCCCGGCCACGCCCCTGCCATGACCAAATAACAAGTCAGGCAGGCCTTACATCCCAAGACAATGCAGTGAAGCAGGTACCTGTCCGTAGAGGTAAGCAAGGACTTTTAAGAACCCTCACCAGCTGCCTCCTATCTGCTCCATGACCACCTGCAGGAAATGCAGGCATCTTGTAAACTATCAACAGCAGCACATATCTCATCGGTTCACTGGTGTTTGGGCACATGGGTCCCAGCCAGGGGCACCTGCCGTGCCGGTTTCTCCCTAGGGAAAGAGTAAGCAGCTTTGAATCTTTATTAGTGTTCTTACCTGTACTTCATCACCATCTTCCAAATCCGCCTGTAGGATGCATTCCAAAAGGGCAGTGGGTAAGGGCCATAAATGCAACGCAGGTGCAAGGGTCGTTGGAGGGCAGGCTGGTGTTTTGACCGTGACTGGCTTGGGAGAGTTGCACAGCCAACACTTGTACCCCCCAAGCGTCTTTTTACCGACCCATATGTGGCAAAGACACTGGTTGTAAGGCTCGCCATGTAGGAAGCCGGCTGTGAGGAGCACCTGACCACGTTCGAACCTAGAGAAGCACTGCCACCTGGGAACATCGAACAAGAACGACGCACCTTCACTAGGCTAGTCTGCACCTCGTCTAGCCAATCAAACTGTAAATGCCAATCCGGTGTTATCTGTTGGCCCCCCAAACCTGTGCTGGGGTCTGCTCCTTGCGGATTCGTTCGCCTTCCGGTCCCATGAATTTGAGGCTCGTCTCGTCAAGCCCCATCCTTTGGCATTAGGCGTTGATGATCTTCTGAAACTGCAGTCGGGCAGGGAATTTGGCTGTGGCACATCTTTGGGATGAAGGTCAAAGTCCTGGGTGGGGGGCTATCCCAAAAAGGAGCCTTCCAAAGAGGGAGTCATCCTGCAGCACTCGTTGGACTTGGAAGTATGCGCGGCTCGTACCGGTGTGTGGCGCTTGACTTTGAAGGTCAGAGAGTTTCCTTCCTGCAAAGATAGCAGGTTGGAACGCCGTGACTCGCAGCTCGTATCAAACACACAAGTGTCTGATACAAGTCTTGGCATGTGGGCTGGATAGCAAGTGTGCTAACTAGCTCACTTGCCAAGACACGCACACCGGAGAGCACCAGCAGCATAGAGGTACGACGACTTCAAAATAACCAAGCAGCCTCTTTAGTTCGCGCCTGGTTCTTGAGGTTGATCGTGATCACCTCGTCACCACCATCGCCCATCCTGCTGCGGCGCCTTGGTTAGCCGTTGATATGTAGCAGTAGATGAAGTGGGAACACTGCTGTATTTCGCACTGGTTGATAGCCATGATTCAGCAGTTGAATGACCACTTAGCATGCCCAGCATGGGCGCGCGGTTCCTTTCAGCTTGATTGCAGGCCCATTCTCGCCGTCCTCCCCCAAGACATAAGATCAAATGAAGGGTTGTTCTTATTATTTGTACCATATACTCAAAAGCTTGCAATTGCGCAGTGTACTAACACATGATCATGCAGCTGGCCTTCAGTGCACATGCACTGCAGACTTCCCATGTGAAAAGCGTGGAGTGACTGCCCATAACCCGGAGGTGGCCCCCATGGGGGTCTGCTGTCCCCACCCTAAACCCTATAATCATTTTTACACTTGAACAGGGAAAGTGCTTATATTTGCCATCTGTCATTGACCAATGAATAACATGCTTCCCTTCAACTAGACAGCTGGCCGCAGAGCATTGCTGCACTCCACATGTAAGCAGCGATGCATAGCTGCCTGTAAGTAAGACATCACCATACAAGAGTGTACACCGGATGCAGAGGTACAGAACATTTGAAACCCCTTAGAAACCATTCTCACTACATAAGCCAAGCCTGACTTGGGATATACACAACCCAGGACTTCCTCAGGGTCTGCTTGCAAAAGAATAACACATCGCACGATTCATGTACTGGACATTGCTGCACCCCCTCCGCCACTGCTTGTTCCATTTCTACTAACCTTTTGCGTACCAGCGTTTAAACAGGACTACAGGCAGCCATGTCACCCCTGCTTGCTACGCAGCACTGCAGCCTATACAACATAAAGTGGAAGCCATGCTGGCCTACACTGTGCATGCCAAGCCCAACCGGCGCTGCTGCAGAAGGTTGCGGCCCCCGATCTGCCGACACTGAGTTTCAACACCAAAGCCACCCTCCAAGGCAGCCCTGCGGCTGAACAACTGTGGCCTTCGCCAGGAGCCTCCTAGGTGTAGTAGTGCAGTGTCTCGGTTCGGCGGCTGCCTCCCTCGCCGTACTGGTCGTTCCAGCGCTTGAGCTCCGCCATGCTGACAGCCTCGGATGACACACTGGAGGTCACCTGCAGTACGTAATGCAGCCATGGCCCGTCAGTCATTTAGTCCATGTGTGTAGGAAGAGTTAGGCCATAACACCGTAGACATCCCTCTTAAGGCCAGACAATTTGGCAGGTTCAGCCCTCCCTGAATTCGACCAGGTCCCCATCTTCCCCTATCTCAGCCCAGACGCCACATTTCCCCCTGTTGACCGCCCCGCTCATCCATGCTACCCACCTGCTTCATAGCTTCCTTGAAGTCTGCCTGGCTGATAGAGCGCATCTTGGGCTCCACAGGGACCACATGTTGCTGCCCTGTCCCTGCTGCGCCTGCTGCGGCCTCTGCTGCCTCCCCCGCTCCCCTGCGCTGCTTCTCCTCCTCCAGGAACTGCCTGCAAGGTTGAGGGCATGGAAGGCATTGGGCAGGCTAGGAGGTACCAGGCGGAACCAGGTAAGCAACAGAACGTGGCCTTAGCAACGCTCACAGCATGGTACCGAGCCTACATCGAAGGTAATGGTTTGCCTCAACAAACCTCAGCTGATAGTGTTCTGAGATACACAGCCAGCGGTACTTCCTCCCCAGGTGCACAATGGCACGCAGAGAGCCAACTGGCAGGGGGCAGTAACTAGCTTGTCTGGCACGTGCTTACCCTCATCACCCCCCCTGCTACTTGCCTGATGGGGAAGTAGGCTGCCGCAATGCAGAGGTTCTTGAGGTCCGACCCGGAGTAGCCATCTGTCCAGCCTGCCACCTCCTCCACATCAAAGCCCTCCTCCACCGCCTCATCCTTGAGAACAACCTGCATCAGCACCAGCGGGCAGCCACCAGAAGTTACAGATGCTTCGACGTTGTATGTTTGGTGCTCCGTCCCATGCTGCAAGCAAGGCGTGTCTCTGTCGGACCTGCTTACTTTGCGGGCACAGGTAAGCCAAGCTTCTGGCGTGCAGGCCCTCAGCCAACAGCCCACAGCTGGTGCGTCAGTCACAGACCTATCCTGCAGCTGACCAGCTGCCCACATGATCACCCCCCACCCATGCCCAGAACCAGCTTGCCTGGAGGATCTTGGCACGGTTGGCTGCGTCGGGCAGCGGCACCATGATGCGGCGCGGCATGCGGCGGATGACGGCATCATCCAGGTCCATGGGGCGGTTGGTAGCAGCCAGCACCAACACGCGGTCCTCCTGCTTGGTGCGCAGCCCATCCCAATGCTGCAAGCAGGGAGCAAGGAGCTTCTTGTGCAGAGGTGGGTCAAGGCCCCAAGCCTGGAATGCATACTAACATCCTGCTCCTCCTGCTTGTTTCATAGCCCCCTTCCCAGAACTACCAAGTGGGAGCTGGGCAAGGATGTTCTGTGCATCCCCCGCAGGCACCCTCGGTGCACTTCTGTCCAGAAACTATGTTGGGAATGATGTGCTACAGTCAGGCCGCACGGGCAGGTAAAAAAATTTTGACCGGGGGACCCCCCGCCCCCCCGCCCCACCCACACACGCACCAGCCAGGCCAGGGGAGCCACACACCTCACTCCGTGCGAGGAACGACAAGCATGCACCCTTTTGACACGTGCCTGCATGAACTCATTCTTCATCTTGCGCAGCGCCTCGTGCTCGTTGCTGGACTGGCCCCGCTTGGACAGGAACGAGTCTATCTCGTCAATGAAGATCACCGCAGGCGCCAGCTTGTGGGCCAGGCTGAACAGCGCTCTGCGAAGCAGGGAGTCACGAGTTGCAAGTGTGAGACAGAGGGCAGGGCGGCCATGGACGTCCTGAGCAGAGCTTACAGCACAGCATGAGCACCAGCCTCCAGGGCCCAAAGAATGGAAGTTACACTGCAACGCCAGGGTGTGGGAGCACATGGAAGGAAGTGAGAGGAAATACCAAACCATCCAGAAAAAGGTAACCACCACTTGCGCAGCTTAACATCAGGTGCACTGCATCTGACCAACTAGGAGGCTATGAGCAGTGCCACAAAAACATCCACCCGGGCCATGCACCGCTTCACCTGACTAGGCGCTCCCCCTCCCCAAACCATTTGCTGGTGATGGCGCTCATGTTGACGTTGATAAAGTGCGCCCCCGACTCACTGGCAACTGCCTTTGCCAGCATCGTCTTGCCGGTACCTACAGCAGGCAGAAACTTCCGCTCGCTGGTTTAGCGGTAGACACCTCCCCTTGGACACCCAGGGATGCCCACGCTGCTGTAATCCACCTTGACATGTCATTTTGTGCAAGACAAAGCCCATCTGAAGGGGAAATGACAGTGAACACCACCACGGATCAGCATCGAGCGACATGTGAATCAAGCAACCATGCCGACAAGCACCCATAGCACACCGCAGTTTGCCCCTCAACGCGTCACGACGTACCTGGCGGCCCAAACAAGAGCAGTCCCTTGGTGGGCTTGGTCAGTGAGCCGCGCCTGAACAGCTCCGGGCGCTGCAGCGGCAAAATGACCACCTGCAGAGTGCAGCAAGCCAGCCGCAAACATCGTAAGACCCCACCCTGCTTCAATTCTTTGGGACACGCAGAGCAGGAACTCTGTAACAAGAAAAACGCAAGACACACCACCCTGCACCTTGCAAACACCAAAGAGGACATTGAACAGCTGCTCAGCAACCACGGCACCACCCACCTCCTGGAGTACAGTCTTCACTGTCTCCAGCGCGCCAATGTCATCAAAGCTGACGTTGATCTCCTCCGGCGGGATAACCTCAGTCAGCAGCTGGCGCTCATACTGGTCCGCGGTTGTGAAGTCCTGCTGGCATGCAAGGCACGAGGCACACGAAGCTGACAGAAACCCCCGTCAAATCTCCCAGAGTCATATACCAACATGGCTATTTGATGGTTGGCATTGACAACAGCAAGATGCAGGTGCTTCCGGGTGGGTGATGATTCCTACAGACCCAGCCCAGCCCAGTGGCTTTCAGTCACGCAAGGCCAAGTATTAACCCTTCACACTTCAAGCATTTCATATGCATAAATCGTCCCACCAGCTTTAACTTGCACATAGAATGCGGACAGAAGGCCAATAACAACCGTACTGGCACACACCTGCAGCCCCTTGCGTTCCGGCTGGGCGGCCGCCTCGGCTTGCAGCTTTTTAACAGCGTCCGCAGCCACCGCGATGTGTTCCGCCTACAGATAAATCCACCGTGGGCTCGGTTGTAACTCAGAAGCCACATATTCTTAGCGCAGCCGTCGCCTCAGCTTGGTCAGTGCACAACACCCCGGCACGTATGTGGTATTGGCACATGTGTGCATGGTAAGCAGGGAGGCAGCTGTGGCATGCCTGTACACCACGCGTGCAAGCCACTGGTGTTGGACTATAGGCAAGCCATGCTTGGTTGCTGCAGGATATAGGGAGGAGGACAGAAGGCTTCCAGTGCTATAGAGGCAAGCCCGGGCTTTTAAACAAGTGAAGAATGCCCCACCGCGAAGGTGTGTTTACCAATTGCGCAGGCTGGTATTGTCATGGTCCAAATGTGCCAAGACCCATTCATCATTGCCACCGGCTTGTCACAGCCTCACCAACCAGCAATCCCCATTTCGACCAAATAGGCATAGGCAGCACTTCGCACGCCCACCTTCAGGACCCAGGCTTCGTCATCAACAGCCATGGGAGCTGCTTCGCCCGCCGCGTCACCGTCAACAGGCTGCAGCGCCGCCACAGCTTCTGCCTCTACATTTGCGACTTCGGCTGCCCCACCATCGACCACCTGCTGCGGAGCGGCCTCCGCGTGTGGCTCTGACACCTCTGGCTGAGGTGCCTCCTCCGCTGCCTGCTTGCCAGTTTTCTGCGCCTGCTGAGGCTCTACGTCACTATCGACAGCAAGCTGCTCTGCCACCGCCAGCCCCACCACCTGCTCCACCTCCTTCTTGCCCAGCTGGCAGTCGGAGATGCGCACCGCAGCCATGTCATCACAGCTCATCCCACACCTGCAGCACCGTTGGGCAGTGCCTGGTAACAACCCTGGTAACAACAGGCGGCAGGGCAAAGGTGCGGCAAACTGTACTGCTGCAGCGTTGTAACTTCAAACCTTCCCTAACCACACCACAGGCGAACTCACATGTGCCTGACAGAGAGCAGCGGCGCGCAGGTGCCCTGCCACAGCTGAACAAAACCACAGCTCACCTTGACAGCGCCTTGCGCAGCGCCGCCCTGTTGGCCCTCTCCCTGAGGGTGGCCACGTCAGCATCCACCATCTTCCGCCACTCCTTGGCCTGCAAGGTGGTTTACGCCCCCTTATAAATCTCGGTTGGGCTCACCGGCAAGGCAGGTGCATAAATGATTAGCCTTTGTAAGACGTCAGTTTTCCTGATACAACTTTCAAAAGAAAACCAGCTGCTTTGATATGGCACACAGGGACCAATAGTGTGTTGAGAAGTGCTCGGACAAATGCATGTTCCCAGCAGGGACCAACTCACATGTGCCTCTTGGTTGGGTGCGAAGAGCTCGATGCTGTTGGGGAACATCTTGGCCAGCAGCTTGCCCTGAACACAGTCTCTTCCACACAGCAGCTCGCCACACTGCCAAATCTTTAGCTAATGATGGGGGTCTGAAGCTTAAATTGCACATCGGTCAGACACTTGAAACCTGGTCTCCAAAACACATGTGAGTTATCCTGGGCCTTGCGCAGGTTACACATTCAGGAACCTGTCCAATAGCTTCAACAACACCTGCATGTGTAGCCACGCAAATTGGGCTAGCAACCACACATAGCCATCGTTGCACGCATGCAGACCCCTAGCCATACTTGCCTTGGAGCTCCTCTTCTGTGACTTGCCCGGAGGGCCCCTCCCTAGGCGGTCAAAGATGCCTGCCACCTCGTCGATGCTTGGCAGCAGCTCCATGGGAAGCCGGGACCCCTGGACATAGGCACCACCCCAATTGCTCAGGAAAAACTGAGACTGGCAAGACCACTAGAAGCATGATCTGCTGCCAGGGAATACCAGCAAATGATTGGAGGGATGCACCAATCAGCCAGCAGGAAGTTTAACCAAATCTGCCGCTCAGAGGGGCTGCAACTGGCGCCGCACAAGGGCCAGAGGCTGCAACGGCTGACGCTCTACCAGCCACTCACAATCATCATGGTGCCGCCGCCCCCGCCGGGAGCTCCGGGCTTCTCCCGCCCCAGCGTGCGGCTGCAGTAGCAGGCGAAGATGAGGCACTGCGGTGGCAGCTGCGCAAGGAAAGCCTCCAGCTTGCGGAAGTGGTCGGCTGCCTGGCTGCGGATGAGGCGGTCCATGTTCTGCAGGGAGCCCGAGGGGCAAGGGAGGAAGAACAGGTGGGGTTTCAGGGGAGGCAGCAAAGGGAGGGCGCAGGCTCACCAAGTGCCCAGCTCATCAAGCTTCTATGTGAGCATGTAGGGCGCAGGGGATCCCACAGCCACCTCCAAGCCAGCCCTGACTGCCTGCCTCCAGCAAGGGCGCCCAGCGCGTCAACTTGCACACTGAGAAAAAGTCACTGACAAGCGGCCTCAGTGGGGAGCGCTACCTGGATGGACACGATTAGTGGCCCCTTCTCGCACTCTGCCTTGATGGTGTCAAACAGCGCCCGGAAGGTGCTCACCCAGGGGTCCTCCTTGTCCTCCACCTGCTTGCCAAGGAAGAACAGAAATGCGGAGTGATGGGATGCTCCAGTCGAGGTATTCAACAACATACCATGCTTCGTGTCATCAACCCTCGCACAGCACCGCAGTACACGGAGGAGTGTTGATGACACGATGGTAGAAGCAGTAGGGCGCCCACACCCCTTACAGCATGTCCAGCCCGCCATGAAATACTGCAGCTGACCACCGCCCACCCCAGCCTCCCCAGAGCACAGCTACCCCGCACCGCACCTGCTGCAGCTCAGACACTGAGCACATGAAGCCGCACTTGTCCTTGCCACCAGAGGGGGTGGTGCCGGAGGGGAAGGGCTCGTCAAGCAACACCTCAACCTGGAGGACAACAAAGTTCACAGCCCACCTGGGTGCACAAGACACGGGAGGGCTAGAGGGTTTGGGATTGCTCTTCCGGTGAGTGCAGCCCCACGCAGCGCCCACAAATAGGTCTTCTAGGGCACCACACTCGCCCACCATCCCAAGCGCACTATGCATCAAATTCTTCATCGCTTCACTGGCGATTCGGCCACCTCCCAGTTCCAGAGGTCAACTCACCTTATCCCCACTGACGGCGGCCACACGCCCCAGCGAGCCAATCGGTGGGGCATCAGAGCCCTGCACCCTCCCCTGCTGCCCCACCATGTGCTTGCTAGCTGCCGCAGCCGCCATTGCGGCGCGCTGCCTCAGCAGCAGCGATGGCAAATAGTCCCGCAAGCGAGTCGTGGCACCCTGCAAGGCACTTATAAGGAGTGGGAGCTAAGCCGCCAGTAGGTACAGGCCAGGTGCATATCACTTCTCAAATCTTGCCTATCACCAGCACATAGTTTTTGTGGTTGATACTGCCAGGAACTGCAAAATACGGCGCATGAAGTGGAACATGCTCCTGCCACCGCAGGTCAGGCGGCCCATCTTGTGGAGCAGTGATGTATCTTAGGCGACTGTCTGCAGCCTAGCCTGGACTGGCTTCTGCCCACCTGAGACTCCAGGTTCCTAATCGCGGCTTGGATGGCATCCAGCCGCTCCTGGCTGGCCAGCAGCGAGGGATGCACCTTGCCAATGTACGCTACACGGGCATTTCGCTTCAGCCCTGCCCCTGCCGGCCCGCTGGACGGCACCCTGGCCAGATTAGATCCCCCTGGTGCCGGTGCTGCTGCTGCAGGCGCTGCCGAGAGTGCTGCTCCGGCTGCGCGCTCCGGAGCTGCAACTGCTTTGCCAATAGCTGGGACAGATGTCGGCTCAGCACGTGGCTGGGTGGCAGCGGCGGGAGCAGCAGCAGCAGCAGCACCCCCGCCAGGAGCAGCAGAGACAGTCGACACGGCGCAGGATGGCTCCGGCACCTCAAGACGCAGCTTTGCTGCAGTTGCAGTTGCCGCTGCAGGGGATGATGGTGAGACTGGCGACGGTGGCTCAAAGGCTGCATCAGCCAGGAGATCCATCCTGCCTACTGCACCATCCTGCCGACCTGCGCCTGCCTCGGCCGGAGCAGCAAGACCACTGGTGGCCGCCCTAACAAACTTGGCGGCTTGGCTGAACCTGGCAGCAACCAGTGCTGCTGCGTCGCCCTGCGCAGCCGCACCTGCCACGTTCCGCGACTTGGTGGTTCCTCCGTCTCCAGCAGGTGGAGGCACTTGCTGCTTGATGCCTGCAGCTGCCGCGCTTCTGACCTGTGAGCTCAAGGACATCACGCCCTTGACAGCGGCAGCCGTCATGAGCTCCTCCAGGCCCGGAGGCTGGCAAAACCGTCTGAAGGTACACGTATTACTCGCCACCATGCGCTCTGCAATCTGAGCATACGCCTTGGCGGCAGCTTCAGCAGCGGCAGCAACCGCGGTAGCGCAGGTGGCATCGACAGCAGCCGTATGGGGAAAGACCATCTCACTTGGTCCGCCTGCTGCTGCTGCTGTGCCACCAGCTGCCTGTGCTGCGGTGGGTGGGATGGCGAAGGTTGGAGGCTTCTTGGTGGTTGCCTGGGGCTGAGATGGAGGTGCAGTTGGCTGCGGCAGGCTGGGCCGGCGGCTGCTCATGCCCGCCCTGCGCGAAAATCCCATGCCTGATGTATCCAGCAGGTCGCGCCCTGCTTCCCTCTTGTCAGCTGCCTCGTCATCATCTGCGACAGGCCAACATGATTCTTAGGCTCTCCAGAGATGCCCCAACCCTAAGGCATGCATAAGGCTGGCATCTCATTTCAACCAAGCCAACGACCGCGACAGCAGTAGATAGTTGCAGTAAGCAATAGTGCTGCAAGTCCCTCAGGGCTGGACCGCCAGGTGCAGCCCCCATCCACTCTGCATCCATGTCTCGCCACTTCACCACACGACGGAAATGTCGGCATGCACTCTGAAGCCCAACACCAAGCCTAACCGCCAGAAAGCGCCGTATTGTAATGACATTGCCTTCGCAAGCCACCGCCACACCTGACAGGTCAAAGGCATCTGTCAGACCAGGCGGCCTGTCAAACATCTCCTCAGACAGAGAGGGCGGGGCCTCCTCCTTACTGTCATCGCTGCTGTCGAGCTTCAGAGTGGTGCCATCCACTGCCAGGAAGGGCACCTGCAGCTTCTGAGCCAAGGCCCTGCAGCAGATACGCAAGATGCCCTCCTCCTAAATCCACTGGGGCATTACACGCCAACTGTCCGGATCTACATGTGCGCATTGATCAGGCATTCAACACTTACTCGAGCTGCTCTCCATCAGGCACCTTGTGTGCCCTAGAAAAGGGGCCAGTGGCAGCCAGAGCGCAGGTCTGTATGAGCAAGTGATAGCTTACTGCACCATTCCGGCACTTTCGAGCGTTTGCTGTGGGCCTCGCACCCACCTGATAATCCTCTCTTGGTACAGCTCACAGCTGGGAGGCCCGCCTAGCAGCACCTTGTTGGAGTTGCTGGGCATCTCCTTCACAGCTGCTGGGTAACGCCCTGGCTTGAGGAGGTGTAGCGTTGCTAGGCCCAGCAGCCGGCTCCTAATACCCTCCCCAAGATAGTTTGGGAAATGATCCCATGAGATCTGCGGCTGCGTGGCTGCAGCTGCTGCTGCTGGCTGATGCTGCCGCGCCTGCTGCTCAGAGCTGGCTGCTGGGCGCACCAATGCAGCAGCCAGCTCGTCGCGCACTGTGAGGTACTGTTTGCTAGTGATGGCTGCAGCGGTAGGTGCCAATCCTTCTGCCTCCTCGCCAACCCCACCGTCACCAGCGCCGCGGTTATTGCAGCTGCACATCAGCATAGCACTGGCTAGTCAAGTTGGGTGTTCTTACGCCAATCAGTACAAGGTGCATCTGCCACTTAAAGCACAAGAATCGATGGCCAGATGCCTCCTGTCTTTTTGGAAGGGTGGAAGCATCGTGCACTTCTGGCACCCATCCATTCACGGCTCGTAGCGGCCTTTTATACACGCACAACCTGCTGCAAGCATGGGCCTTGCAGCGCCGCACACAGACCACGGGTTTTTCCAGACTGACCTCGCCTCTGGCTCTTCACTGGCAGGACGTAAGGCAGGTCCTGCCCCAATCACAGCACACTGCGGCCCCAGCTCCGACTGCTGCATGCCTGCCTGCACCTGGGCGCTGGCGCAGGGCTGCGCTTGCTGCGCCTGTTGGGCTGCTAAAGCGACTGCTGCTACCGCTGCCGCGGCTCTTGCTAGCGTGGAAGGCTCTGGTGACAGGTCCGCTTTGTCAGGCTGGGCCGGGTGGTGACACAAGCCTAGCTCGTCCGACTCATTGTCATCCTGGTCAATGGCTCTGTCCTCCTCCATAGCGTCTGCCTGTAAGACCTGCTGCAGCTCCTCTCCTCGTACTGCTAGTGCCTGGTCGCCATCCGCAGCAGGCTCTCCACCTGACGGTGCTGCTGCATCGCTGTCACCCCGCAGCGTGGCTTCCAAGTGCACAAGTCCTAGCGGCAGCAGCTCCTCTGGGCCTGGGAAGCCCTCCTGCTGCACATGGAAGCACGACTCGCTACAGCAAGTTAGCAGCATGCCAGAACACAGCCAGGGGCAGGTGCTGCATTGTTCCCCCAGCTCAGCTCATCCACCTCTTGAATCCAGCAGTACCTGGAATGCAACGCGACCCCAAGGTTGCTGCACAGTATAACTGTACCTGCAGGCCAGGTGAGGGGTGGTCCGAGGGAGGAGCAGGCTGTTGCTCGCCTTGCCTCTCCACCCCATTTTGGAGCTTGCCCGTCTCGCCAGGTGCTCCTGCACACACCACGTCGCCCTTCTTACAACGATCGTACTACCAGCAACACTGTAGAAGGAGAGGTAAGAGAAGGCCATGTGCCACTTAAAGGCAAGCGCACCTTGCTGCTGCTCATCTCGAGCCCGCTTTGATCCCTTGCTACTTTCCTCTGAACCTTCCAGCTTGCGCTTACTGCCCTCTGGCTCCCTCGTCGCCATGTTGACTGGTGCTAGTGTCGGCAGCAGTGAAGCAGGCGTGTGCCTGAACTGCGGTGTGAGAGGTGAGAGGAATTAGAAAAACTCATCTGTGGCTTACAAAGACGCTATCTGGGAACGCGTGTGCTGGCGTTACTGGAGTGGCATGGCACCAGCTGGACCCTTGGACACATGTGTACTGCCCTCCATGCGGGCCACCCTGCAGATCCTCTCAGTCCACTGCAACTTGCTTGGGCACAGAGCCTGCTGATCAAGCAGCTATGTAGCTATGTAAAATGGAGGGCTTCCCAGCCCCCAGGCAGTCTGCCACGCTGCTTTATATGGTTGGTCCGACTAGATTCTTGAGACTTTTGATTGTTGGGTTTTGAGACTTGATTCTTGAGACTTGATTGTTGGGTCTTGAGACTTGATTCTTGAGACTTGGACTTGATTGTTGGGCCTTCCTTCAGGCTATATAAGCCGGGCGTTTTGCCCTTTTTTATAAGTTGATCAGTTTAGTTCGCCTTGTCAGGAATGTCACTTTGAGCCGATTGTGATAGCCTACTACTACGTAACAGCAAGTCAGTAACCCAGGAAGCACCGCCCGACCTCCAACATGCTATGAGCTTACCCACGTCAGTGGGGCTAGGCCCTCTGCAGCAGCAAAGGTGCACCCCGTGTGCCCCTTCGATACCTATTCCAGCAGCTAGTGCACCTGCAGTGCACTCGACCTGGTGCAAGCAGTATCCGGTCTCATAAAAGCAGATGTCAGTTCTAGTGCCTCCTGCAGCCTGACCGACCTGTGGGGAACATCTGGAGGCTGGGCTCCGTGCTTGGAACACCAGTGTGCTCACCCAAACAACCTTCACATATCCGTTGCCTGATAACTCCGCCCTCGCCTTGCTAGGCTGCGGCGGTCCTTGAGCGCACACTTACAAAATATCATTGCAAGGCCTACCTAATCCGACATGCAGCCATGCTGGTCCTGCCTACTTTCAGCTAACCCCTAACGCTTGCAAAGTTCGTCAAGGCTCCTTGCAGTCGTTGCGAACCAGGCCAGCACGCAGATGCAGCAGCCTTCTTGCCATAAAGCTGCTTGCTTAGCTCCATGCTTAGCCCTTAACATCAACCAGCTCCACATCAAAGTTCAGCCAGGCATTGGGAGGGATGGCACCCCGCACACCCTGTGTACCATAGGCCTGCACCACAGAGCAAGGTGCAAGTTCAATTGGCTGGGAAAGCCATTGTAGGCACGCACCAGCAGGCACAAAAGACTGGGGCAACTGGGACAAGAGCGACAAGGCACAGTTAGGTCGCACATCCACAAATAACCTGCGACATAACAAGCAGGCAACCTGAGTTGTCAAGCTCCCTAGCATGACAGCATGTGCAGGAAATATACATCTGAGGTCGGTGCCGCACCATCTGGGGTGGGATGGTTAGCCGCCGTTTGTCACCCACGCGCATATTCTCCACACCCTTGTCCCATCCCTTGATCACCTGCAGCAGAAGATCAACAACTCCCAACCTCAACAGTACCTAAGCAAGCGGAAATGCTAACGGTTATCAACATCAACTGCCGTAGTCTACCCTGCGCTTGCTGATCGTACCTGTGGGCTCCGAGCCTGCTAATCTGGATCAATGGGTCAGCTGAGCAATGGTTGGCTGCATGCCGCCCTGATCTAACTGCAGCCGGTGAATCTTCACGCCACATAAAACCCTCCTCCCTTGCAAAAAGCGTGGCAGGAGCGCTGCAGCCAAGACCACCGTGCTCGTGCTCAACGCTTCCGCCCACAGAACCCGGCACCACACAGCAAGGCCTCCTCACCTCGCCAACGCCCAGCCGGAAGGCAAACGTCCGGTTGCCTTGCGTCTGGTCAAAGATCTTGCCGGTGGACTTGAGCTTGCCGATATACTTGACGACAACCTTCTTTCCGGGCTTAGCCAGCTTGCTGTCGGGGCGGCCCTGCACAACCACGGAGATGCTTCCTTCACTAGGGCGGCGGGGAAGGCGTACTGCTCCACTAGCCGGCCTGGGGGTTTTAACTACGCATGCAAGAGATCTTCCAAATATGTCAGCTTGTCTCCCCTTTT
>BBXU01001792.1:0-11599 GCA_001598975.1 Parachlorella kessleri
TCCATTCCTTGAATATGGACAGGTTATATCCATTCCCAAACAATACATTGTACTGGTGATGCATGGTATGCAAGGTACACGTATATACACCCTGCATGCACTGCGGTACCCCGTCCCCATGCCTAAACCTCGTTGATGCCAAGAACGCCTCAAAGGACGCATCTTTGGAGCCCGTAGGGATGTTAAGAACTGCCAAGGTCAGTCAAGCTCATGCCAAGGCACCCCTTTGTCCCCAGTGGCTGCTCTGCACAATGGTGAGCAAGCTTGTCTGCTGGTCCACGGCTACCAGGCTCCCACGCACCTGCTTCAGCTCCTCTATCTCAAAGCCGTTGGCAAACCGCCTGACCTTCTTGTTGCTGCTGGGCACCTCACCGGCCGCTACCGGCTCTGCACCAAGAGAAGGGCATTGCAGAAAAGCTGCGCTTTGCTTGGCTTCGTTGGCCAGTTGGCAGACAGACGTCGCCATCTTTGTGGGTGTACTGGCATGGACTGGCATGGACTCACATGGACTCGGATAGAGTGGAAGTGAGCTGTGACTCCATACAAGAGCCTAAGCCCTACTTGCCTTCCTTGGTTGGCGTCTTGGCCTGCTGCTGCTGCTTGACTCCTGACTTCGACTGCTGCTGCTGCTGTTGCTGCCCTGCCTCTTTATGCTGCTGCTTGGATGCTGACTTCTCCTTCTGCTTCTGCTGCTCCTTGGGTGTCTGTGCAGCAGCTGCTGTCGCTGCTGGCTTGCCCAGCTTGCTACCCTTAGCATCCTCCACTGCCTGCTTCTTGGCGGGAGTGGGGTCTACGTCAGATTTGCGCTTCTGGCCAGCATGCTGCTGAGCTTGCTGTGAAACCTTCTCCTCTTCCTCCTCCTCCTCCGATGACTCCTCATCATCATCTTTACCATACAAACACTTTGTTATGTCCCGGGCTCAACACCGCGCGAATGGCCTGTCCTTCCATCTTATCAGGCTCAGGCAACTCAGTCCCGTCAGTGCCATATGCACCCCCATGTGACAGGGGCGCGCATGCAGTGCAGCGGCTGCTGATGATGCACACATTCAGCCATGGGGCAGGCACTACCCACGACCAGCCATAGCCATACCCACGAGGCCCGGACTTTCTTAAGCCCACGTTTACTGAGCTGTGTTGTCCTCACCTTCGCCGTCCTCCTCGTCATCTTCATCGCTGGCACTGACGTCGTCATCTCCAGAGTGAGCAGCCTTGCCGTTGGCTGTCTCAGGCGCCGGCAGCGCCTTCAGCGCCCCAGGCTTAGCGGCGCCAGCAGGCTCTTCCCCATCCTGCATGTAGACAGGGGGGCTTCCGGTGGACTAACCATGTGGGATACATGTGTGTCTTCCCGCCCCTGTAGACCCCTGCACAGTCAGAACCACCAATACATAGCAGCGGCACCCACCCTAAGGCGGCCTGTGTTATCTCTCAGCACAGCCCTGCTGCTTGCAGTGCCCGAGGCATCACATCTCAACCTTGTAAAGCTGCACAGTGCAGGCCCCAGCAAGCTTTGGAACATCAGGTCAGGTGTCCCATCCAACCCCAACAAGCAGCTTCAACTTTCATGACCTTCCACTTGCCCGCAGCCCAGCCCTCAGCCTACAAGAGTACCAGTGACTCATAACTCACATTAATTTCCTCCCATGACGCCCCGGCGGCCATCTCGTAACTCACATTGATTTCCTCTATGACGACCCGGCGGCCCTGGCCAAGCTGCCGAATGCCGTCATCGTCCTCGTCACTTTCGCTGTCTTCTTCGCTGCCCTCCTCATCCCCTGCGCACACGGTTTGACATGGTGCAACCGTTAGTTTGTAGGGAAGGCGACATCCACTTGCTGGCTTGCTCACAGCCTTGCTCATCCTGAACCTCTGCAAGCAGGACTATTAAACCCAGCTATTTGGGCAGGCAGATACCAGCAGACTCTGTCCTGCAAGCTCCTCTGCTGCTGAGTAGCGCAGCCCACACTGTGTACCGATGCTTCCACCAGAGAATCCAGTGCCGACACCAAGGCATCATCAGTAATCGAGGACTATGCACTTGGCATCTAAAGTGAAATGGCAACATGACAGGAGGCCCGCTGCTCGCCAAGTTACCATGGGAAGGGACCTGCTCTCTACTATCCTGGGCAGATTTTACCCTCAGATGACTTACCGCTACCACCCTCCTCGCTTTCATAATCTGAGTCATCCTCTGAGTCATACTCCGACGCCAAGACGGGCACCCCATATTCATCATAGCCCAGAATCTGGTCCTGGTGGTTATCATCGTCTTCGGAGTCATCCTCGTAGTCATGGGCATCATCTGCAAAAGAACAGGTAGACTTAAAGGCGATCTTTTGCATTTTTTTCAGCCTCATCAACAAAACTGTAACTTTCAACTTGTTGCAGTACCCCTCCCGTGGTGCCAACGTGTTCAGGCAGGCAGGCAACAAAGCGGGAGGGTTGGGGGTGTAGCGGCCTGGCAAGGTAGCACAGCTTGTCACCACGCCATGGTCCACAAAGTGATGACCCCTCACACGCCAGCATCTCTCCTATCCAAGTCAGCCAGCTTAACGAACCCCTCTGTCAGGCATGCCACCAAAATGCCAAAACTGCAAGCCAAATGGCGCAGTAAGTGCACCAGTGAGCCCAACGCAACCGACGCTGATGCAATGGACGTGCATCCTGCATGGAGACCAGCGCCGGTCACTCACCCAGCTCATACTCTGGCATGTAGTAGCCAGTCAGGTGCACAGCCGTGGGACCCTCCACGCTGAACTCGGCGTACGAGTCAAAGATGAGGTCCAGGCCGGTACTTTCTGTACCGCCCTCCCGCAGGCAGCACACCACCAGCGGCTCGCCATCACCCACTTTCACGCGCAGCGCGCAGCGCACGCCCTTGCTGGCGGCCACGCCCAGGGACGCCTGCGGCGTGGGAGTGCAACCGCTGCCAGGCTATGCAGGAGAGAAGTGCGTTTGAGGGGCAGCGGACTGCGTTGGTCGCAGTGGGACAACTGTCCTGTGTTGGGCAGCCGGCATTGTGTACGCTGGCAGCAACAAGGACGCCTCACCCAGCCCTGCCTCAGACCAAAGTAAAGACATCTACACATCCCCCTTGCTGAACTGCTTTGCAGCACAGGCGACCAGACAGGGTTGGCAGTGGGGAGCCGCAAACCAGGTCCCTGACTCCCAGCTCATCCCTCCTGCAAGCACTGCTTGTCTAGCATCAGGAGACTAGCAGAAAGCCTTCAGACTGTCTACCGGCCCTCCCTGCCCAGTTAGTACCCGTCAGAAGACCTGCAATTCAAGCCCCTGATGGACCTGGAAAGGAGGGTGCGCAGCAACAAGCTGGCGCCCACCTGGGAGAGGTGTAGCTTGCTGCCCTCTGGCGGCGGCACAAAGGGGCAAACCTTGCCAGGCTTGACTTCCACGCCCCAGAAGGCCATCCTGTTCCACTTAACGGCACCCAGGGCACCTGCACGTTTGCACTGATGGGCGACCTTCAGGGCTTGGATGGATGCGTGGGTCCAATGCCTCTAAACCACTCCTGACGGAGTACCTGCCACCGGTGAACGATAAGCAAGGCGAACCCTCAAACACGCTCATTGATGAAGACAGCATATATGGCATGCATGCGATCAGTAACTTACCTGTAGCTCCTTATCTGGATTGATTATCAATATGGTCGCTAATTTAATTGGCAGCTTGACCCTTAGGAGATAGACCCTCTTAAAGCAGACTTAGGCGGCAAGTACTGCTGTGACTGCTACGTTGGGAGGCATTCCTCCCCAGCAGCTCCCCAGCTGCTCCCCAGGGGCTGTACTGAACACACTGCAGAAAGTTGTTAGCGATTAGGACTTTGAGCCAACCTACCTTTTGTCTTACCTTGGTTGTCCTAGTTTCGTTGAGGCAGGGATGGCATCTCTCTGACATGCAGCATGTTATTCAGTTGCCAGCGTACTAGCTTGCGGGGGCTACCTGTGGCTATGCAAACGAGCCAACAGGCTGTTAGGAAGCAAACAACCACCTGCCGGCGGTGTAAGCAGCAGTTTGTCAGGGAGGATAATAATGCCCAGGCTTGCCGGTTCCACACAGCCTTCTTCACTGGGGGAGAGATAAGCAAGGCAAGTCCAGTAGCTTGCTGGCATTGAATAAAACCCAACTCTGCCACGTGGCAGCCAGGGCAGGATCCCCTGGAAGGCAAACGTACTGCCTGGTTGCCTAACCCCACATTCCCAAGCCCCTTGGCAGTGTAGGCTATAGGCTTTTGCAGGGCGAGCAGCCGTCCAGAGGACCAGCTAATATCTGTTGTGGGACGGACGGGTCTCATCAGGTGAGCCCGCCTTCTGGGCAGTGCCCCTACCTGCCTGACACTGCACACAGGTGTGCTGATGAAAGGCCTCACTTAACCCTGCCAATCACTGGACCAGGACACGACTCGGGCCTTGTTGGCCATGCGTTCCACACCCGCATTGACACTGGTGTGGCCTAGAATGCAGACCTTAACTTTCACCACCGGGTGTGATGTACAAGTGCAGGTTCTGGGACTGCTGCGGCAGCGAAGACCCTGACGCCCCAGGGTGTAGTACTGGCTTTCATCGAGGCTATGATGACCCAGAGGATGAGTAGACTCTACTCTTACTCGCGGACTGCAGCCGGAATGCAAGCTGCAAAGCAGCGCAGGTTGTGAGATGGAGCGGATTCCTGCGCCCGCTTGGTGGCAGATGCCGGGCAGTTCGGCTCTCGCCACCAAGCGCTTGGCATGCTGATCGTTGCATTTTGACGCTTGGCACCTTGAACCTGACTTCTTGCTAAGCTCTGGCACTGTCTGCCGTCCCGGGCCACAGCTAGTGGGGCATCTTCTCCAGTTGCGCGCATCACCACCTGCAGTTGCATCCTTGGGTTCCTGCTGGCCCATGCCCGGACCTGTTGTATAACTACACCTGACCTCTACACAATTCATATTTTGCATTAAGATGCCGCCAAGACACAGTCCTTCTATCCAGACCGAGCGCACCGTGCGACTGTGACAATTCGGGATGCGCGCGCGGGACGTGCTCCGCCTGCTGTGACGGCGGGAGTCCTCCACTGGAGGTCCACAAGTCACGATATATTGAAGGCACGATAATAGATTGAGGAGATTATCCCGTGCAAGCCAGAGGGTCAACCGCACACACACTAGAAAACAACAACTGCTTAAAACCACGATGGAGCCTTGGAGGGGCGCCCTGGTGAGAAACAACTGAATAATCTGAAATATGCGATAGCACCGTAGCAACCGCGATGCGCGACTGTCGCAGGGATCCCTTCTTCTCCTGTTACTAGGAGTTCTTCAGGTAAACAGCCAAGCCACAGTTGTTGCCAGCCCTTCCATTTGGTCTCGTTTTACTGGAGCCAATTGGTGCCTTGAAAGTAGGACAGACAGGCTTCTGAAGGCTGTGCAGCTTGTGCATCGCAGGGAGCAACGGCCAGCACAACAGTTATTGCTCCACAACTGGCATTCGTTGTCAACATTCCCAAGTTCACGCTCGCGGCCTGGAATGGCAGCTTGAGCGAACAGGCTAAATTCAAGCAGCACATAGCAACAGCGATCACCTCAGGTCAACAGTCGCTTTGTGTCTAAGTTTCCAGCCAGAGTTTGGCGGCGTACTGCAAGTCTTACGTGGCGCATGGAGAGCTTGCAAGCATAAGAGTGGCTTCCTGTGCTGTGCAGGGCGTGTGCTGGTACTAATAGACCCTGCTGCCACTGCTTTGCGGGGCATCAATGTCCCCACGTATATCCGGTTCCTGGAAGATGGAATGGACCCCAGTAATGCAAACGAGTTCTTCTTTAATCTTCTGGAGCACCCTGAGGATGTTCTGCCACCCGTCGAGTATGGGCTAGTCAATGCAACCCTAGCACAGTTCAGTCTTGTGCAAGCGGACCCCAACGTCTACACAGGTGATTAAGCTCTTCTGGGTGCAACCTCAATCAATCAACCAATATGCTTCCCACAGCAGCAGCAAGCATGTGCCGTTGATGCAACCGTGATGGTCAATATAGTAATAAGGCAGCTAAAACGTGTGCAACTTGCTGCATGTTGCTATTTTGGGGTACGCAGACTATATGAATGCCGCATACGTGCTCTACCATTACTTGGCTGCATCAGCAGCTATGTCGCAAGCTGCTGAACATAATCGGCAATGACATGCTACACCTGCACTGCACACCTGGTTTGAGCTTTGAATCCCTATGTGTGCAGCTCCTTACCAGCAGAAGAAACCCAACACAGCTGCGATTATCGGCGGAGTGGTGGGCGGCGTGCTCGGAACGGCTGCCCTTGTTGGCGTTGCTGTCGTGCTGTCTAGGACTGGCACGGGGGCACATATGCTGGGCAGCCTTCCTGGTGCCATCACAAGAATCCCAGGGAGCCTCCACCTGCCAGCCATGATGAGGCTGCCGGTTGGCTGGCAGCGGGCAGAATTTGGAGAGAGCCCACAGGCCACATCAAAGGTAAGCCTGCTAACACCCTGTTTCCATGCTTTGGGTATTTGACTAGGAGAAGGAGGAACTACCAAGGGTGCCTTGCATCGTTGCTTTGCTTGTGAGTAACTAGCCATGGATTTTTCTTTTCTGCAGGCGCCGGCTGGCGCTGTGGCCTTTGTGTCTACTTCAGTGGCGTCCAAGGTGTAGAGTTTGCGCACCAATTGCCATATCTCCATTTTACTTCTTATTTTCTGCTGGTTGAGAGGCTTCGGTACATGTTGTGACAAATATTTGACGTGACGTGGAGTGCCTGGTGAAGTGTGAAGCACATAGGTTTAGCAGTGGATTACCAATCCATGACAGCTGAACATGTAAGAAAACCCAAACGAGTACTGCTCTACAAAATCTGTTATGCTCTCTACGAGTAAGTGAAATCATGTCAGCCACACAGTTACTGGGGCCCCGTGCCATTGGAGTGTGCTGGCAGTCTCGCGGCCTTGGGAACCATCTTGTACACGGCAAAAACTTTGTGGGCTTCATGCAGCATAGCTTGGTGCGACAAGGCGCGTCCCAGGTGCCCAGGCACCGCGCTGTGGCCGTCAAGGTACGGCAACCTTGGAAGGCTGCTTCTTCCTGCAGCTAGTATTGTGTACTTCCTGGCGCATCTCGAGTAGTATTGGCACAACGGTCATAACCGGTCCTTTAGGTGTGTGTCTGGTGGCGATTGGCTGCAGGCACAGGCAGCCAGTGACGCTGGCCTCACAACGCCGCCACAGCGTCACGCTTTTCTACACGACTTCTGTATGTGCATTCCATATGGCACCACAGTAGCGCTGTGCGGCCTGGTAATGAAGGTGTTTGGCGGTGGCCAGACGGCGCTGCTGGTGGCTGGGGCTGGAGTGCTGGAGGTGCTGCTGTCGAGCCTGAGCCTCAAGACGTGGCGGGCGCAGCAGCCTGTTGCCAAGCTCTTCACAGCTCTTGAAGCGGGTAAGATGGCCACTATAGTCGTCATAGCTGCAATAATGCTGACACGCGCTGCGGAGCTCGTAACTGTACATGCTGGGGCGGCGGCTGTGCATTTCACCTCGGGCAACCGCATGGCGTGTGCAGTGCTCTGCAAGTGAAGTAGATGACTGTGGCTAAGTGAGGCTGGGTTTTGACTTCTCGCTGGAGAGAGCCTGCTCCTTGTGTCCCCTGTGTGCATAGGAGCTCACTTGACGAATTGTTGCTGACTGTGCAGGAGTGGCAGGGCTGCTAACATATGAGGCGTACAAGGGGCTGCAGCGCGGTGTGGCGCGGATACCGCACGCAGGGCTGCTGCTTCTCAGTGCCTTGATGACGCTGTTCCTGGTTTACAACTTGGCAGCTGGCGGCAACCCACCCCCCAAGGAGAAGCCCGCAGCGGTGATAGAGTAGCGTGGCAGCGGGCATTGGATGGTCCTTTGCACGTGTCATGATGCGCGCAGTAACGCATGCCTCTTGTAAGAACTGTTGGCTAGAATGAACACTGAAAATGAGCGTCCAGTTGGGGACGGACCACCTGCATACAAATCTAGGTACCCTTACCTCCGCTTTACACTCTTAGGGCTGCTTTGTGCACTGTGCTCGCCTAGTGTGGGAGCGACTGCTACCTGGCTGTGTGGGTTGCCATGCTTTCCAGCCTATCCTGTTAGCAGGTGATTATACTGTCATAGGGTCACTTTCCCCTAAGGCATTGACTGGGTATCCAAAGTTCCTCGAACGTCAGTGGTTCCGGTGATTGGGTGGCTTTGGTGGTTGCCTGGGTATTAAACCCAGTGAAGTTTACAGGAATGCTGACATCTGGCCCGCTGTGACTGATGGCCTCTGGTTTCATTCTGTCACGGGCCAAAAGTTGGCTATTCTTGCTTAGGACCTAGATTACCACTGCAAGGTGTCCACCATGATGTCACCCTGTTATCAGTACCCGCAACTCTGTCCCAGCAAACACTGCCTGCCAAAACCTGCCGACTCCTATGGGGTAAAACTGTATGCGAGTGAGGGGCCTAGTTCAGCACTCACACATGCACACCCAACAATGTGACCACAGCAACAAGTTGAAAGATACACCCCTACCCCCCTGCAACTCAACCCAAATCATGCACACCTATGGAGGCCGACTGAAGATGGCCTAGACACACTGCTGGGAAACTGGAGTCTGTCCCGCTGCTCCTAAGCCTCAGGATGAGGCCTCATTGCCGTTACTCTGCAGCCAAAGCAAGAGCCCACAGTCAAAAATAGCTCCCGCACCTTGCACCTAGTGCCTTTCAAGGCTGAGTGGCAAACTCCAACTAATGCCGCGATTGCTGCGGCCTTCCAGAAGGGATGGCAGCCACATCTTGCGGGGGAGCGCACCTCAGTATATGGCACGTGAGCTGCGGCGCTGCCGATGATCAGCAGTGTGATCCTGCAGCCCCCAGACTCACCACCACGCTCATGTCCTTGGTGCCTGACGACTCCTCGGGACCGGCACCGCCTGCTGCCTGCGGCTTCATGGCAGGGAACAGCAGCACCTGCATAGCGCAGCGCAGCGCAGCGTCAAGCGGGGGGGGCACGGTGCAGGTCAGGGCTGGGAAAACGGGTAAAATCCATGCGGCGAGTCGCTTATTGTCGGCACCGGCGCTGCATGGGCGGGTGTGAAGCCGTGACCAATGTGGGCACGTCTTGGTCATGATCAGGAGCTGATCGTGAAGCTTGAATAAAAGAAGCCTCATAGATGGGTCAGAGATGCCAAGCCTTCATCTGCTAGGTGGCTGATTGCTAATGGACACTCTACCACAGCATATCCCATATACCACACTCCTGCATGGCTCTGCACAGAGGCAGCTCACGTGCGCATACTCCCTCACTAGCGCTCCCCACATGCTTCTACCCACCTCCTTGATGTTGTTCTTGTCTGTGAGCAGCATGGTGAAGCGGTCGATGCCGAAGCCCCAGCCCCCGGTGGGAGGCAGGCCGTACTCCAGTGCCGTGCAGAAGTTCTCATCTATGAACATCGCCTCGTCGTCCCCTGCGTCCTTGGCCTGCAAGCATGGTGCACCGCGACATTTGTACAGGGGTCGGCATGCAAGCCTGGTGCCGATAAGATTTGTCCTTAGATCGGCCTGCACAGATACACCAACGCACAACAACAGAAGGATCCCTGGCTTTAGCTTTGCCTCGGTATGCTGCACGCGACATGCCAGTCAGCAGCTAGACGAGAGCTCTGCAAGACTGGCTGGAGGGGCCCCGCTGCCTTCAGCGGGGTTAGCCTCGGTGGGCTGGCCGCGTCCGCCTGCACTGCTGAGTTGCATCGATAAGTGATGCACCCAGCGCGCACCTGCGCCTGCTGCTGGAACAGCTCCCGCTGCCGCAGCGGGTCGTTCAACTCGGTGTAGGCGTTGCACACTTCGCGGCAGTTGATGAATAGCTCAAAGCGCTCGGTCATGCCCGGAATCGAGCGATGCCTGGAAGGGAGCAGCACATTACAAAGGTGAAGCCCACCCATGTCGTGAAAGGCCACACATGGACAGGGTTGTGAACGAAACACAGCACCCACCACCTGTCGAGAGGTGCACACAGTGCTAGGACGATTGCAGGTGAGGTCTTGGCTGGCCAGCTGACTCTGAATGCATACCCAAAATACAAAAAAGCAAGCAGGATCCGTGACTCACCACTTGGCTAGCGGTGACATAATCTGTGGGTGGTCACAGATGAAGCCTGGGTTGACCAGTTGGCTTTCAAGGTACTCTCCCACCAGCTTGTCCAGCAGCCGGGCGGTGGTGTGGGGAGGAGCACACTCCACCTTGTGCTTCTTACACTGCGAGGGGAACCAAGTGGCAAGAGGGAAGAGGGAAGAGGGAAGAGGCAAGTTGGAAGCACAAAACACAGAACAGAGGCAATAGGTGGCAGTCCCTTGCTAGATCACGCAGTGGTTCCAGGTGGGGCGCACTCCTTGCTTTGCTTCTTACGCTACAGGCGGTAGCGGAAGAAAAGAAGTGCCTGGTTACGAGACAAGGTGTCAGCGGCACCAGCCAGATAGCCCTCCTTGGCCTCTTGGCTCTCTAAGCCACAAAGCCACTGGCGCCCACACCAACACTGCTAGTCCAGGCAAGCATCTCATCCAACCCAGCATAAAGCCAACAACTAGGGCAATAACCAGAGGCCTCAGAGTCATGGAAGTGTGTCATCGGGCAGGCTTGCTCGCAGCAGCCAGCCCTCTCTGTTTTTGTGGTGTAAATTTTCGTCAACGGCCAGCCTGGTGCCCCTGCCGGCCATGCCAGAAAGGCTGCCCAAAACAAACATCCCCTTGCAAAACGACCGGCAATATCCTGCTTCCTATGTGCACAGAAGCCGTCCTCAGCACTACTGACACCCCGGTGTATGCCGACAAACCGGCCCTATCTATCAAGCCAGGGCAGCCCCCTCAACTCCCACAGGGAGCGCTCACCACCTTGCAAATGCATGCAACCTCACACCTCAGATATCAATCAGAAGACTGACTGACGGCTGACTCACCAGCCCCACCACGAACACCGCCCCACCTCTTCTCAGGGTTACTATCGTCAAGCTTAAGGACAGGTAATAGTCGACTCACCAGCTCCACCAGGAAGAGCCGCGCCTCCTCGCTGTCCAGGTCTGCCGGCAACTTCACATTCAGCACCTCCTCCAGACCCGACACCATGCTGATGCGCCGGAAGGGCGGCGTGAAGTCGATCTCAACAGCCTACAAGGTGCAGCAAGGCGGGTATATGACAGCTCAGGTCAGGCCTGAATGCTGCGGCATGCTTCTACGGCCGGAGGGCGCTGGATGTTCCTCAAACGCCAGCTTGAAGCCATGCTGCAGACCACGGCAGGGACGGCTCTGTCCAGCCGATAAGACGGTTGGATGCATCCCAAGGGGTACCATATAAAGATGATTTTTTCAAAAGAACTGAAGAGACACCAGGGGAATGTGGCCGCCGCGTATAACCTCCCGGCAACCAGCCATGCGGGGTGGCTAATGTAAGACAGCCCCCAATCTCGGGGCTACTCTTGCGCAGCTGTACATCCGCCCGGCCCGTGGGGGTTCATTGAAGAGCAGCACCGGGCGGGAGTAAGGCGACGCTTGGGGGTGGTGTGTGTCTGGTGGTGGTGGTGGTGTGTGTGTGTGTGTGG
>BBXU01001793.1:0-23658 GCA_001598975.1 Parachlorella kessleri
CACCCACAGCATCCATTCCAAAGAATTGCTACCTAGAGTATAGCCGGCTACACCATGCCTCGGCACCTTCGATTCTGGTAAGTTGTGTGCGCTCTTCACATGCAACGCCACCGCAAGAGCACCAAGAGTCGCACACCGTGGCATAGCCCGCATGTTGGACTTGTCTGCTGAATCTTAGCACGCACACCATCTAGTCCACCTTACCTGCACAGGAGATCGACGGTCTCTCGCCCTTCACAAAAACAGGGAATCGCAACCTAGACCCCAGCCTAAGCCAAGACATTAATCTGCCCGGCCGCACGCAAGCAACCTCACCTGCATGGCCTTGGGGAAGATGGACAGCTCCCCCCGCTTGGACTTGCCGGGGAATCCCTGGATCCCCACAATATCCCCGCGCTTCACGCCGTTCATCAGCTTCTGGAACGAGGCCAGGTCCATGTCGAAGTTCCTGCACACAGCACAGCAGGCACAGCAGGCAGGGTATACATCACATCAGTCAGTCCATAGGTAAGTTCCCCAGACAACCCACGGGGCCGTTTCCTCATTTTTGTCTTGGATGAGGAAGTACGAAGGGCACCCCAAGGCCTTGACAAGAAGACTAGTGGGTCTTGTCCTACTCCAGCATGGCTTGCTTGATGAGGCCCTGCCAGATGGGAACAAACGGCACAACAACTAGGGGACCCGTGTCCTGCTCGTGCCATGCCTGACCGGCAGTCGGCAGTGTTCTGAGCGCAAGCACCGCGTACCCTGGCCACAGCAGAGTCGAACACCAGGTCCACAGACGGATTGCTCACCTGGCGTCGCACATGACCTGCAGTCGGCAGCCCTCTGAGCGCAGGTCAAAGAAGATGAGCTTGGCGCCCGAGGCCGCCTTGCGGGTGATGCGGCCTGCAGACAGGCGGGGGGTGTAGCAGGCGGGGTTGGCCATGGTAATTGCAAGGCATCTCGGGCCGAGGCTGGAGGCGTGGGCGGACCTGCCCAGTAAGGTAACCAACTCAGGTGCCACAGCAGGCCCCCTCAGTCTGCAAGGAAGCACACACAGCTCTATTTGTGGTCCCATGCATGCGCACCACGGGTACCAGCATCACCCCAGTTTCGTGCAGCACCCGGTTGGGATTGCTTGTGAGCCGCTGGCACATGATCACCCTGCCGTAGAACCCCCCTACCACCAGCCCACCCATACTGGCTCCCCCCACGGTAACAACGCGCCCTCCACAGCCACAGCGTGCCAACAAGCGGCAAGATCGACTCAAGGGAGAAGGTAAGGCTCGATTGCATCAACCCCCCGTCCGGTACCCGCACCTGCGATTGAAACTAGCTCCCCTTCCAGGTGCGCCCCCGCCTCTAGCCCGCCATACTTCTCCACGTAGGCTGGCAGCTGGACGGAGACGTCAAACTTGTGAGGGTAGGGGTTCTCCCCGCGGGCCTTGGCCTTCTCTACCATGGCCACCCTGCCACATGGAGTTTGATGGATTTCACCTCAATAGTCACACCGAGGGTGTACAGCACATTACCCTGACCTTGGCCTCCTCCACCATGGTCAATCTGCTGAGGGGATGAGTTGCATCCAGATGCCATCATGATGCTCAGCACAATTCGTCCAAGCCTCGGAGAGCGTCCTACGTCCCCAGCGCACCTATTCTGGTAGTACAGGTTGGGGTCCAGCTCCTCGTTGCTGTCATCCTCCAGCGCCGCTGCCGCATCGCCCTTGGCAGCCTTGGCGGCCGCCCTGGCAGCAGCCTCCTCTGCCTGCTTGGCCTGCAGGGATGACCAAGCTATCCCCAGTCGTGACGGTTCTGGGCGTTTATCAGAAGCGCCAGCGACAAACGCCTGCTGGGGGGGGTCTTATGACTTTGCAAGCTTCTGATGCAAACAGCCTGACTCCAACCACAAAGCAGTCCACACAGGTGTCCCCGTCAAGCAGCATGCCATGCAAATCCATATCAAGCATAAGTCGCACATACAGTATAAACATGTGCGCCTGCACATGACCACCCAGGGGGCCAAGCCACTGGTTTGACCACGTCCTCCTGCGCGCTGCCACGTTCCGCACCTTCTTCTCTTCCTGCTCCTTGGCCTTTTGCTGCAACTTTTGCCGCCTCTTGAACTCACTGCAGCGCCATCAGCCGCAGCGACCTACTAAGTACAGCCGGCCAGACCATTTGGTGATAGCCGGAAGGCCGCATGCACCTTTTACCTCTTGCTCAGCTTGGCCCCCGTCTCATCAACAGCATCCTCGCTCCACTTCTCCGGAAGCACCCATGTGCTTGTTGAGTCCGCCATGGTGGACTTTATGTTAAACCAGGCAATCGATCTGCAATGCTAGGTGATCAAGCAAGATGACCCCTGATCGGTGGCAGGATGACCCCTCCAAGCCGGCCAAGGCGGGAATACTGTTCACGCGCCCTGGAATTGAACGTGCAAGTTGGCGCAGCTGCTAGCGGGCTCAAATGGGTCCAATGCATAAGCAGCCTAGTAGTCTGTGAGGCTCATTGTGGCACATGACGATATAATGCTGGCACATCTCAGTGTCATGAATGCCCGACAGTCAGAGGTTGCTGACGTGAAAAGAAGGGGGTTGTGTGTCCGTCAGTGAGCACGGTGGAACCTAACTACCAAGCCAACCGAGTTTCAGGGTGCATGCCTGAGCACTATTGCCTACAACTTTCCTTGGCAAAGGCTAGGTACATACCCACTGTGCACGAGCAGGGTAAGGCCACAGTGTCACCTTGAGCAGCGTGCGCTCACTGGCAGTACACCAGGAAGACCTAAACCGTGAGGCGCCCATGGCAAGGTGGGCGTGTTTTCACTAGGCTCAGTTGCTGCTACCCCACGACCAGAAGGTGCTCAGCCTCACAAGAGTGACCGGAGGTAGGAAGCCCACATGCAAGAGTGAGCTCGCAACGCTTACGCCCTGCTTAAAACCCTCAGCGCGCTAGAAATATATAGCTTGATGCTCCAGGAGACCGAAGCACCTCACTCCAGTCGATACTCCTGGTGGGTGTAGATTGTCACGTCGCTCCTAGGCTTGGTCACGCAAGTCAGCACCAAGCCTCTCTCTAACTGGTAGTCATCGAGGTAACAGTTCAAGCTGTCGGGGTGGTTAACTGCAGCCAACGTGCAAAGGTGGCAGCTGGCAGATACATCCGCAAGCATACCAGGACTGCGGACAGTTGCAAAGCGACCCTCATAGCAACACAGACTTCCAATGTGTCGCTGCTGAGCTTCAAGCGCCAGCAGGCTGGAACAGTCACTTACCTGTGCCGTTTGACTTGTACCCGGCGCAGGAGGGGCAGAACCCCTCTCGACACGCAAAGGGCAGGTCCAGCCCTGCACCCAGGTCAGCCTGGTCAGGCAGATTCTTCTATGTGAAGCACCAAGAGTGAAAGACTGGTTCTTTGCGACCCAACCCCGTGCTGACCCCACAAATCACGGCATGTCGTAGCACTCTAGCAAGGGGGCAAGTCCGTTGGCCATTTTTGCGCAACCTCTAGTCGTTAACGACAAGGCCTGTGGCCACAGCGGTTTAACGGCACAGTCGCACACGCAGCCGCATCAGGCTCTGTGGTGGTGACTGTCCCAGCCTGAAATGCTGGCGGGCGGCATATGTAACATGCTCGGCATACAGCAGACCCGCTGCTCTGTGTTGACCCCTAGGATCTCGCAGGGTTGCATCCATGTCTTCTCTTCCATTCCCACGTAAGCTTGCGCAGGATGCAGTTCCCAACCTACTGACCTACCGGCATTTTCAGCAGCGACCAGAATGTTGGTGCCCTGCACCAGGTCCATAAGCAGTAAACTCATGAGTAAACTCGACGCCAGGGACTGTGGTGGGTAGTGATGTTCAGCTTGCAACATAAAGGGAGCCTTGAACTGACCTCGTCACACTGAATCTTGTGAACTCCTTCAGGGGTCATGAGAGTCACCTTGTGGGCTTGCACCTTGATGCCCTTACCGCGTACAGCAGGGCTACGTTGTACCTGGATGCATCTAGAGGTCTTTTCTGAGAAAGAGAGAAAGAATAAGGTCAAGCAGATGCGCGGGGTGAAGCAGGTGATGTGCTCACCTTCACTGGCGTGCCCCCAAAAACATGGACAAGACGGACTGCAGTGGACATGACGCACTAAAGTTACCCCACGGCAGGCTGGCACTCAGAAATCAGACCTGCAATATCAGGTAGGGGCTGCCTCAGTACCATCGGACCACCCCACACGGTTTTGCGCCTCTGTGGGGGCGGGAGCAACTCTCAGCGCCCTGGGTCAGTCTTGGGAGGATGACTTCACTCGGTTGCTACATTTTCACTACCGTTGGTGCGTACCTTTCTTCTGGTACAGCAAGAAGCACACCCTGCACTAAAGGAGGGTGTTTCCAGACTTGGAACACATGACACACACACATGCTGTTGGAGTGCACCCAACCTTTAGCTGGAATATCCTGCCAGTTATCACCGTGGGTGGTGGCGGTCATTGGGGTCCGCCATCAGTTTGGAAGCTCGGGGCGAAGGCAGGGCTTCTGTGAAGCCTGGCTTCACTTGGGGCCCATGAGGGTCCGGACCATCATTGCATTCTGAATTAAGTCCTGGGGGACCATAACCTGCAACCTGCTGCTCCTGGTGAGCCTACCGCGGGCAAGGCTATGGTTTCTGTCTGGTATCTGGGCAAATGTTCCTTGCGGTGCTGGCGGCTGCAGCGTGACAGCCGGGACTATCATCTGGCCAGATATGCCCGGGCCTCCTGCAGCTGATGGGCCTACTTTTGGTCTTGTCTTTGCCGCAGGACCCACAGATCCATTGCAGCCTGAGGTGCCTGCCGCCTTATAAAAAAAAAGAAAAGCTCTGCTCTCCATTTTATGGCCTCTTCCTTCCAATTCCGAGCGGACCAGGCACTGCAGCATGACCTCATCATTAAGTTGTCGCAGGAAAATGGGAGCAAGTGCTGTGCAGAAACAACAATAACATTATATGAATTGCAAAACTGTGCAGAGCTGGGAGCGCCAGCTCGTTAAGAGTGAGGGAGTGTACCCCAACAACCCTCCTGCTGCAATATCAATGCTGCACCCAGCAAAATTAGTGTTTGCCTGCCGCGACAGGCTACAGTGGCTGCTGCTGCCACCATGGCTCCTCTGCAGAGGATTGCTTATTTAATTGGAAAGCTTGCAACCTTCCGCACATGAGCACCATTCAGGCTGCCCAAGGCAAGTGCTCAGTAGAGTGCCTCCTCTTGGTGGGTGGTGATGGTCAGGTCACCCTTGGGGTAGGCCACGCAGGTCAGCACAAAGCCCTTCTCCAGCTGCTCGTCCTCAAGGAAGTTGCCGTCGCTCTGGTCAACTGCACATGGAGGAGCAGCAGGCCAGCGACGGATGAAGCCAGGGGGTGAGAGCTCAATGCAACAGGCACGATGGACGGCGGTCTGCAACAATTGCCTGGATACCTCCTCAAGTGGCTAGGAAGCACTATGAGCCACAGGCTAGGAGGCTTCCCGATTGCTGAGGGCCACAAAGGACGCCTTGCTGCCAATGAGCACAACAGGGCAGGTGGGAGCATCCAGCCCAAGCACCGCGGTGCGGCACTAGGCAAATATCTACAACGGTGGGGCAGAGGAGGTTTCCCTCCCGGCAAGGCCCCATGATTGTGAAGAGACAGGTGCAGCAGGCTGGCCAGCTCACCCTCGCCAGCCTCAATCTTGCCGGCGCAGGAAGAGCAGGCACCCGCACGGCACGAGTAGGGCAGGTCAAGTCCTGCACGGCGCACGCTCAGCATACACATAAGTATGTGAGGTATACATGCTCGGTCTACGAAAGTGCATCAGGCAAATGGTTTGAGCGGTTGCAGCCCAGGCAGCGTGGACGGCGGCATGGACGGCAGGTTCAGCTGTCTTCTGTCTGCTTGAGGAAGCCAAGCACACACGCAGAAGTCGGCTTTCACTGGTGCCAGTCATGATAACGCACCTGCGCTCTCCGCCGCATCCAAGACATAGGTGTTCTGCAACAGTCCAGCAAGGACTTGGGTGAGGCTAGTCAGCACCTCCAGTAGAAGTAGTCGCAAGCCACCTGCTACGGGTTTGTAGCTGTCACAGTGCACCGATGATGGACTTTGAAAGTAACCTAGCGCCTCACCTCGTCGCACTCGATCTCGGAGGTGCCACTAGGGGTCTTCAGGGTCACCTTGTAAGCCTGCACAGTCATCCCCCGAGCGACACGACCCTGCACCACACTTTCCAGGTCGATCAGACAGTTGCTAATCCAAGAGGACAGGTGAGAGACAGGAGAAGACCAGCAGGCGCACCTTGACGGGCTTGGCCGCAAACACGCGAGTGGGGCGGACACATGCCAGAGACATGGCGCACTGCATGATATTCGTAGAGTCCGTACGGTAGGGACTTAGTAAGCAGCAATGGCAATGTGGCACTGCTAGGCGATGGGTGTGCGGCTGTGAAGGGGCTAAGAGCGGGATGAGATGGCGGGGGCGCCTTGATGGGATAACTTCTGCATCCAAGGTCGACGGCGCAACTATGGATGGCGGTGTCACGATTGAAGGCACGGGTTTCCCTTGCCTGAAGGGCTAAGCGAGGTCCACTTATGACCGTTCTAACTTGGCCTTGCTGGCAGGTATGGCGATATATTTGTAGGTCTGGGCTGTCACGTCCTGAGCAGGCTCCTTGCAACTGACCCTAGTGGGACAGGGATGCATCCTAAACAGAGGCTCCGTGGACCTGCAGGATGCAATCAGACAACTGAGAGGGGGGGAAGTTGGTGTGGAATGTCGTCAGCTGCTCCTCAGTCTGTCTGCAAGGATCGCTGTGAACGCTTGACCCGAGCTACCCAGACAGTGCAAATGAATATCCGTTCCCCTCTCCGGGAGGAGGGAGAAAATGGGGCGTGCTTTCTTGCAATTTGGTGAGTGTGGTGGGGAATGCCAACCAGAGGGGAGGTGTGAGCATACTGGAGAGGGCTGTATGCAGATATGCTTCGTGTGTAGCCTGAGATCTGATCTAGTAGGGCTCTCCCAGGGAGTATATAAATGGCGGCAGGGTAGTGCGAGAGAGAGGGAGCGAGCTGTGCCAACAGAAATGGATATCCAGGTCGTACTAGCTGGCAGAGGTTGTACACCCAACATACCTGTCAGTTCCGTCCAGTCCAGTCCAGCTCTACTACCTATTCGCAAATGCTAATATTAGCACGGGTGGCAGGTAGTGCAAACAGGGACTGAGAGTTCTGGACTGACAGGGCTGGGTGCAGAATGTGCCCGAGTCCTGCCTGAGTTCTGGACACCCAGCGTATTGCAGTACTAGCTTGCATTCTGTGCGCGATAGCTCAGGTTGCGCTGCAAACAGTCCAAATATATGGCCGCCTCAGCCATAACCATTGCAGTGTACCTTGGTTGTGGCGGGTAGTGCGGATGGAGAGATAAGGGTGACTTTACCATTGAAAACTGTTTCTTGGTATGCTCTGGGTCTTGCCTGAAGGTTGGAATGCACTGGAGGCATGTGCAAACCCATAATTGGTCAAGTGCATGTGGCAGAAACTGGCGAGTCACCAACCTACCCATGCTGACCAGGCTGGCTCCAGGTGTTCAAACTGGACGGACAGGCCAAGAGCTGTGTTACACAAGCTGAAGTCACAGCCAAGACAAAACGCAAAGCAAATATCAGAACGTAAACAGGGAACCAAAAATTCGCAGTGCCAGACAATGCCGTTGCGGTGGCCGTAAGAATGTCTTACTCGTGGTGGGCCCCGGCCGGCCGGCAAGTTCCTAGGCAGCGTTGCCGCCATGCCTTGTCAAGTTGCTGCTAGATGAAAGCATCCCAGGGCTAGCCTTCCGCAAGTCTGCCCTGAGCTGCGCTGCTGCTAAGACGAACACTGGCCAGCTGGGCTGCTCAGTAGAGTGCCTCCTCCTGGTGGGTGGTGATGGTCACGTCACCCTTGGGGTATGCCACGCAGGTCAGCACAAAGCCCTTGGCAATCTGCTCGTCCTCAAGGAAGGAGCCGTCGCTCTGGTCAACTGCAAACCAACCACAGGGTAGGAATCCGTTGTCACAGCTAGCCAGGAATGCTGACACGGTTGAAGTGCTGTAAAATGCAACTAAGCTTATAACAAGTTAAGATTACTCCGTAGCATAATCTGCCACTGCCAGTTTCCGTTCACCATTCACCCACATGTCCACCATCACCATCCACCACACACCATCACATTTTCACCACCCGTGCGGCTGTAGGGCAAGAAGCTAGAGAACTTGCAGTGACATTGCCTCACCTTCGCCAGACTCGATCTTGCCAGCGCAAGAAGAGCAGGCACCAGCGCGGCAAGAGTAGGGCAGCTCAACGCCTGCGATAAAATGGGAACAATAGTTAACGCACAACCTTTGGCGTGCCCCTCTTGTTCCCAACAACCGTTAGCGCATAACCTTTGGCATGCCCCTCTTGTCCCCAGCCAGCCCCAAACACGACTGAATTTGCGACAAGGCGCTGCCAGCTTTTCCTCCAGCATGGGCTACTGCCATCACAACTGTCACACAATAGAGTATTGACCCACCAGCCTCATCAGCAGCGTCCAGGATATAGGTATCCTGCACGGAGGGCAATGAAAAGCAACATTGGGTAGCTATCGTCAAACCTAGATCAACGCAACCAGTGAGGGCACATCACGAGCAACCCTCCTGCGTAACACAGTTGACAGCTCACCTCGGAGCACTCGATCACACTCTCGCCGCTGGGGGTCTTGAGGGTGACCTTGTAGGCCTGCACCTTCATGCCGCGAGTAGCGCGAGCCTGCACCAGCCACTCCTGCCTTCAGTGTGGCGCATCAATAGCTCCAGTAACCCCTGTTGATCCCCACTGAGTGATAAGGCAGAGAAGCCTGGCCAGCTGGCCCACCTTCATGGGCTTGGCCCCGAATACACGGGTGGGGCGGACGGTCAGGGACATGGCGCACTGCATGGTTCCTGTTTATGGACTGAAATTTGGGCAAGGCTAGGGAGACGCTAGTGAGCCAATGCAGGGTGCGATGAGGGCGTTTGCGGCCCTGTCTTAACTATCCACCCCTTATCCCGCAAGGCCCAAAAACCTAATACGGCCAGGGGGGCGTGGGAGGATGTGCCACTGATGAACTGATCCAGGGACCAGTCGCTATGTTTGATTCACAGGTTTGTTATTCATGTACTGCTGCGAGCGATCAGGTCCCGTGTTGGCAACTGTCCCTGGGACAGGGCGGTGATCAAGGCTGCCCCACTGTCATGTGAGGCTGGGGCAACAGGCTTGGGAAGTGCTCATACTTCTCCCTACCACTTTAGTCTTTTATGTGCGTGCTGCCATGCGCCCTCCGTAATCTTGGCTTGCGCTAGGAGTGGGAAGCCCTCATAAGTGGGCCGGCACACTCTGGGTCCGCAAGTTACATCGCAAGCAAGGGTTTCGCTGTCAGGGACGCGAATCTAGCTAGCTTGGGTGTCTTGGCACACGCCAGTCACACAGCCGGCGCGTGGCCTTTGGCGCCTTGGGCGCGTTGTATAGCTGCTGCGTGTTGATGGGAGAGCTGGGGGTCTGGCATAGGGCAGAAGCGTCGCGTGCAGTGCTGCACAGTAATGGACCTCCCCTCCCCGCAAAGGTTGCACGCATTTTACGTCGGCAGCAGGAAGTGCACCTGGGTGAGGTGAGCTATTTCCAGTGAGGGTGGCAGGTAGTGGGAACAGAGGGTAAAGACCATTCGTGCTAGTCTATTCTAGTTGCAAAAATGCTCCTGAGTCTTGCCTGAGTTCGGATCCACTACGGCTGTTTTGGTACAGCGGCGTGCAAGGGTTCTTTTGTGATGCACTATGTACTGCTGACCGCGGCAGGTGATGCAAGATAAGGAAGCATTGTGATGTGCAGTGTGGCGCTGCTTGGTGCATGATCTATGCTCAGTGAAGGGTCATGGCTGAAACACCGCCAGCTGGATGCTGTATTGGCAGGGTCCAATCCTCCAGTTAAAACTGTGCATAGTATGGCACCACGATCCAGACCAGAACAATGCCTGCAGCCCTTACATCCTACAGTGAGAAGGCAACCCCGGAAGTGATATCCGAATGGCCCCACAAGAGTGACCACCTTGACGCTGTAATGAGACCCACAGGAGTGTGGGTCTCGCATTTCAGCATGGGACCAGCAACTTCCCTTCAGTTCGGGCTAAGGCAGGCCAGTAAACACACATCATGGCCATAATATCATAAAAAAACATGTAGTACTACGTGTAACAAAGCATCCATAAACAAGAATGGTCTGCAAAGATGCCCGGCTGTCTACTGAAAATCCGGGGTGAGCGGCATCCATCAGTCAAGGCATACTCTTGTGAGAAGGACTTCCTGACAACGAATGGAGCAGGGCTGGGGAGCGTGCCGCGCCATGCGGTATTGCTTCAAGGCACACCAAGACGTATCTCGCCTATGCATATGAGGAGGTTAGGGATTTAGAAGCAAGAAGGTAGGCAGCTGAGGTCCTCGAGGCCATGCAAGCACCCGCCCCCTGACGCGGGCTGAGCCGGCGTAATAACAATCTCTGGCTGTGCCGATGCTGACCATGCAATGCTGCTTCCAGTCCAGCACTGCTGCCGGCCCCACCACTGGTAGCTGCAAGGTGCCCTCCCTGGGAGCGCCAACAGACTGCAGGCCAAGGCCGTACCTGGAGCTGCACACCTGCCCCAGCTGCATACGCTGGCATGCAGCGCGGAGCCTGCTGCTGAACAGCAGCGGCGACAAGTGGAGGCACGCAGCATGGTGCCCAGTGCCACAGAGCATCTCAGTGCAGCCGGTGCAGCTGCCCTCAAGCGCCCTGCTGGACCCGCAGAGGGGGTATAGCTCATCATCAAGAAGGGTCCGTCAGTGACGGTCCATCTGCCGGAGGGTGACGGCAGCCGCTGGGTCCTCCTTGTTGAGGCCTGCCATTTGCAGCGCAGCACAGCACAGCACGGCATTGTTGAAGCACCGGACAAGGGTCAGGAAGGTATGCGCAGGAAGTACACCCAGACTGGCATAGTGCAAGTAAGGGGGGCAAGGCTGGGGTAGGGCAGACCAACAAGGTGCCATCCGCTTCCAGCGACGTATTGCTTGGTGGAAATCCCAACCAGACGAGCTTACCTACAAAGATCCAGTACTTGAAGCAGGTGTCCAGGATCACAGGCACCGTCGACACAAAGACGTAGATGCCCTCGAGCTGCAGCGCAGAGGAGAGCAGCGGTTTGACAGAGGACCCCACAAGCACTGCACCGTTTCGCCCTGGCTTCCCAGGTGCGTTGCAAGTGGTCAACCGACCGGCACACCGACGTGCCTCTGGCATTCACACTGGGGATCAGGGTAGGCAGCCTGCTGCAGACTACCACCCAGCTGGCAGTGCACATGCCATGGCCCGATGTGCCACGTGCCACCGCCCTCAGGGAAAAGCATCGTTTACGTTGCCATGGGCGGCGGCAACTTGTAGTGACCAATTGACCCTAAGCGACCTGCCTAGCGGGCTGGGAGTGCCTGGCAATGCCTCGTGCTGCTACCTTTCCTCCCTGCACCAACCCATCCACCACTCTCATCTCACCTCTGGCTCCACCCCATAGTGCCTGGAGAAGAGTTTGAGGAACGCGGTCCAGCCCTCTTCTGAGTGGTACCCCAGCAAGATGTCGGTGACAAGGATGATCAGGAAGGCCTTGGCCGTGTCTGCGGTGCGGGTAGCAGGGGCATGCAAGGCACGTTTCCACGCCTGAGAGCTAATCAAGGCAATCTTTGTTGTTGGAAGCGGCGCAACAAACCGGCTTGCCGCCCGGCACGGACGCATGGCCAGGGCTGGCTGGCAATACAAGCGCAGCTTGCATTGCTGTGATCAATACATTGGTAATGTGAATAACTAGGAGGCCTGTTTGCACTCTAAGCCTTCTAAAAATGGCACTAAGGGACAGGCGGGCAGCCGGGAGTCCTGGAAGTGCACTGTGAGTTGACCGGACGAACCGACTGTGACTGGGAAGGGGCTTGGAAAACCAGCGGCATTACAAGTACGCAAGGCATGTGCCCGGAACGCAAACACTGCACATCTGGAGTGGCCAGGTTAGCGTACCACCCGGTCATTGAGGTGAGCTAGTCGTCTTTAGGCAACAACTGTGCCTAGCAGCACAAGCAGAAGCCTTTCCAGATGCCACTGCGACACTGACGCAATCCCAGTTTCTCATCCCTCCCAAACTCATACAAACACTCCTAACAACCCGCCCCCCCCCTCAATGCACACACGCACACACGCACGCACGCACGCACGCACACGCACACCCACACACACCACCCTCACCCGACAGCCCGCTGAAGACGCGGCCAATGGTACGGAACAGGATCTGGCGCTTGGCGGTGTTGCGCAGCAGCATGAGGAAGAAGACGCCCGCGGAGGTGGAATCCGATACCACATTCAGCAGCGCCCGCTTGTTGCCCTCCCGCATTTCTTCTGCAGCAAGGGGGAGGTGTGCATGAAGAGCCTCATGGGCTGCCACCAAGAATATGTAGAAGCTATGTGCGGTGCCTTGTAGGACTCAAGGAGGGCTCCTGCGCCAGGTTAGCATGCACAGCAGTACGGAGGCACCACCTGCAAAGCATGACGCCGCATGCAAAACCACATACCTGTCTGGAGCTGGCACACTGCAGCTAACGCCTCACGAAGCAACTCTTGCCTACGGCTATACTATGGACATATCCGCCGTTGTGCAGGCCCACTTGGGGTGTCCAATAGCCAGCACAGTCACCGAGTCACAGTTACAGCAACCATGGAAACCCGCTGAGGCTTGCCTGCTATGTGGTGCGCCTCCTTTGCCAGGTGGAGCAGCATGACCTCGTCAGTCAGGGGTGGGGCACGCCCGATGCTAGCCTCCTGCAGGGGGTGGGGGCAGCAACCTATAGAGCATACGAGGGAGAACAAGAAGTCCTTCTGTTTCTGACATCCCGTCCTGGCAGCGCTACGGCACTGTGCCTCCAGCGGTGCTGGCAGCTGGTCTCAGCAGGCTCACCATGCGGACCCGCATCTCCTCCAGCTTGATCTCGTTGGCTCCCTCCACCTTCTGCTCATCAGTCAGGTCAAACACCTGCATGCAAGAGGGTACACCACCTCTACCACATAGCCATCATAGCAGCATACATACTTCTGTATGAGCTTGATGAGCGCGGCCCCGGGCCCCGGTCTGTCAAACTCACTTAGAACACTCACTTACATGACAAAGCACGGCGGCAGGGCAGTAGTCAGTGACACCCCAATACACTCTGGCAAAGACTATGTTTATGGGAACTGTGCTGCCTACTAGCTCAGCTGGCCAGGCCGGCTGCACCTGGGAACTAAGTGGGTGCGCACGTGCAGTCTGTCCAGGCACACTCCCAATTGACCGTACGCAAAGCACAGGTTTGTCAAAACTTCGGCAGTACATGCAGCACCCGAGTATCACACTGATCATACGCAGGAAATTAGTCAAGCTTTTGCAGTCTTTTGCATGAGAGCAGTACACTGGCGCACCTGGGGGTTGATGCCTTCAGCAAACGTCCAGAGGGGCTCCGCTATGAGGCGAGACACAACAAAGCCGATGAGGAGGGGAACCGCCACCAGCACGGCTGCAGCAGCAATGGCAGCAGTCGTTCTGCCTTTACAACGGGTCTCAGACACGCAGCACACCCCACAACAAACCACAGTTCATCCACCAGTCTAGGAGACGCGGCTGCTCGCTAAGCTGCAACCGCAAAGCGCGGTATTTCACTTGATGCCAGGCGAGCCAGCCAAGCAGCCAAGCCAACCATGCGCAAGCAGGGCACAGAATGGCTACCATACCATGGTCACTTGCCCTGCCCTGCCCTGCCCTGCCCTGCCAGCACTCCCTAGCAAGATGCCCAAAACTGTGGACAAGACGCCCATGGCGTACTAGCCGGCCGCACCTCCTGTGGTGAGGGCCTCCTTTGACTCATACTGGTTGGTAATCGCCTCAACAAACACACGCTCCTCCGCTTCCCGCTCATCGTAGGTCAGCCTGCGTGACCGGAAGGGCAGCTGTGAAACCACTCGCTGCGGTAATCACCTACCATACGACATGGACAACCAGCAAGGATCGGTCCCACAGACCAGCTCTCAGGTCCGTATGTGGGTTCTCATAGCAGGGAAGGTGCCCGCACCACCACCCACGTGTACCCACAAAACCATATGGCGCCGTTCCACCCGGTGTGCTGGCGTGGGTGGGCGGGTGAGGGTTAGGGACGGGGTTGGTGTGGCGTGTATTGGTGATGGGGTGTGTCTGGGTAGGGACAGGGAGGGGTGCAGCCAGCCACAGCACACACAGACACTCATGCCTACTGCCTACACATTCAGGTATGCACCTAGGTCCCTGGGTGAGGCGAGTGCACACCCACCCTGAACCCTGCAATCCTTGAGCTCAAGACTAGTCATCACCCACCCATCTACCCACCTGTTGTAGATGCCCTGGGCATCCACGATGGGTCTCAGGTACTCGTCTCGCACGCGCGTGCGCTTGCCCTGCCTGCGTCGCCGCCGCTCGATGATCTGCTCCTTCAGCTCTGCCATGTCATCCTCGTCGTCCAGGTCGGGCGTGGTGGAACCCTGCCATGAGTCCCAGTCCTCGTCCACCGCTGCAGCAGCAGGTTTACAAAGGGTGAGGGTGTGCTGGGTTGTACCCTGTGTCATATTTACCAGCGACAATGGAGCCTTGTTGCCAGCCACAGTCAAGCCTCCTGCAGCGGGGTGGGATCCAGCTTGGATGTCCTTGCTACTCAGGTGGAAAGTGGCAAGCTCCTGCCATGCATCCCAGGACAGGGGTCCACCAAAGCTACACTCGCTTGAAGGAGCTTAACCTGTACAAATACGGCTGCTGGACAACCAACGGTGCGGCCATTAACGGCAACGCATGCGCCATCTGGTACACTTCCACAGCATCCACCCGCCCAGCAGCACAAACAGCCAGCGACAGCTGGGCTCCGCTCCTACCTGCTCCGGACCAGTCCGTCAAAGCGCTAGGTCTACCGGGTGGTGGGGGACCCGCCCCGTTGCCATCCACGGACCCAGGCAGCATCAGCTCCTGGGGTTGCTTGCCAGGCGGCAGCTGCGGCTGTTGCTGGCTGCCAGGGGCCTTCCGTGGCCGCTTGTTGCCGTTAAGGCCTGCCATCAACCGCTGCATGAGGTCCTCCCTGATCTCCCGCAGGTCGTCCCCTATGTCTCGCATGCTGTTGCCAGACCTGGGTCTATGGCGTGCCCGCCGCTGCTGCCGCCACCGCTGCTGCTGCGGCCGCGGCGGGGCCCAGCCTGGCTCTGGTTGCTGCGTGGGTGGGAGCTGTCTCCACCTGCTGCGGGCGGGGTGCCAGGCCGGGACCAGCCGCCACTGATGGCAGGTATTGGGGGTCATCATGTCCCAGAACGGGCAACTGGGCCACAGGCTGGCTGTCAGCAGCCTAGCTAGCGATGCACACAGGTGGCCGTTATCGGTCTAGTCGCTCAGGCCTCGCGCCTTCCTTATCTGAAGCGCACATGAAAGGTGGACGCCAAAACCTTGCGTAGTGCACTTGTTCATGACATGAATCGAAGACGTCCCTCGTATACCGGCTTGAAGGTATCTTTGATCAGCAAGAGATGAACGTAGGGTACATTGCGGCGATGCTACCATCGCTCATGCAAACCTGTCAAAGGCGCGCAAGGGGTCCTCCGCAGCGCGCACAGCATTTCATCCCTCGGATCATCTCCAACTCTTTCGACACGATAGCAAAGCAAACGTCTTTTGCTCGCTTCTCAGGTTGGCACCAAGTGTGTTCTTGACCTTGCCATCGCCTTCTCTCGTGCATGTCACTTCACTGAAGGCCCGCAGCTTCTCGACAGTGAGTCCGCAAGCTGGCGCACTAGCAGCGCTTTGGGTAGACCATGAAAGCGCAGTTACTGGGCACTGGGTTCAACTGCAGCCCAAGGTTCGCATACCGGCGGCAAAGACTTGGCCAGCACTTACGATGGCGAGCAGCAGCGCGAAGACAGCAGCCAGCGCGAGCTGTTGAGGATTGGGCTACCACTGCTGAGCTGGTGAAAAGCCAGGAGCGGCAGGAGCAGCAGCAGGCGGTCGCGGTCGAGCAGCATGGCAAGCGTGTGGCCGTTCTGCAGGCCACCAAGTTCGCAGCACTGCCTGTTGAGGAGGCAGGGCGTCCATTAGGTAGGTGGGAAGGAGAATTTGGGGTTTTGGTTGCTGCTGCAGCATGTTGGGAGTTGGCTGACGGTGTTTTGGCCAGGGGGCACTGTGTCAACATCCATTTACTGTTAGCACGGCCGTTGGGGTGGTCGGAGATTGACCTTGCATAGACAGACAGACAAACAGACAGTACATGAAGGGCTGTGCAGCATGCCAGGTTTGCTTTGCTTGGCGCATAGACTTTCCACGAGGTAGTTTTTTTCTGAGGTTTGTGACATCTGCCTAGCTCCCAGGCTGGAGGGTCTAGCATGCACGCAGCACTTTCTTCCCTCTGGTCTTTGCCTTCCGTTTTTGGGAAGACTGCAGCTTGCCTCTTGTTGCTAGTGCAGCCGAGTACATGACGCTGCCAGCTAGCCAGTACTCTGTTTTGGATGCCAAGAAGATCGAGCGGCTTGATGAAGAGACGTTTGTGTGCCATGTGGGCGGCCTGAAGTTCTTCAACTTTGAAGTGGAGCCGGTCATCACAGTCTCTGTGACGGTGCTGGAGCGGGGGCCAACCGTGCGGCTGCTGTCCTGCAAGGTAGCTGCAATCAGCTTACTAGTAAGCCTGGCATGCACATAGCTAGTGGGCAGGGCGTTGAGGCCACTTGTCTTGCCTTTCCGAAGTGTTGTTTGGGTTCTTCCGAGGGGGTGACGGCAACAAAGGAGTGCTGAGGGTGTGGCAGTGACCAGCTTGTGACTGGGGTGCGTGGGGGACCGTTCTACGAACGGGGTGGACACAGCCTGTGGTACATTCGTGAAGACTGGGTAAGACTGGTGGAGTTGAGGTCGGGCACCTCCTTTGCTGTCCTGACTTCTGTACAGTATGAGCAACGGCAAGCCTAGATGATGTCCTTGTCCGCTGCTGCTGGGCTGTGTGTACCAAGGGCGCCACCATCTTCTGAGTGCAGCTAAGAGGCTCGAAGATGGTCGAACAGGCCAACGACAAGTTCTCAGCGACCATGACCAACGTGGTCCAGTGGCGGGAGGCACAGCAGCCGCCAAGCAGCAGCAACGGCAGCAGCAGCGCGAGCAGCAGTCATGGTGGTGCGGCAGCGGCCGCCGCCGTGGCCAAGGAGATTTGCAGCGATACCAGCATCCAGGTGGTGCTGGAGGTGCCCGGCTGGTTCGTGATCCCCACCGGCATCATTGAGAAGACAGGTGGGGCGCCTTCCCACCACGGCGTAGGGCTGCCTGTTCTCATTCCTTCCTCCCTGTCTCCCAAGGGGCTGGGGACTGGCTTGTGGCACACTTCTGAGTCTCTAGGGCCTTGCAGTGCAGCAGGCAGGAGGTGCATCGGACCGCATGGTAGTGGACCACACACTGTACAGTGCATGGTCGACAGCGAACGGGGGGCGTGAGCTGTGCATAGCCATTGCGCAAGCCTTACACATGTTGTGGCATTGTCGCAGGCTGCCGTGTGATGGAGACGGTGCTGAACACCGCGGTGCCCCGGTTCCTGCAGCAGCTATCAGTCGACTACCAGGTATGGGCAGCAGGTGGCGATGAGAGCACGCGGCATTCCATGGCTCAGGAGAGTAGCGTGCTGGCTTTTGTGGAGGAGCAAGGGGAGGAGCAGCCAGAAAGTGCAGGTGCTGAGACAAGCCAGGGTGCTGGGAACTAGCTTTCGTGGGCCACGCAGCGAAATCACGAGGTAGCCGGACGCTGGTAGTGTGTGGTGGGGTGGCGAGGCAGGCCAATTGTGAGCCAGGTACGGGGTCTCAATGTCTGAGAAGGTGCCTCGTGCCAGTCGCCCTCTTGGTGTGGGTCTGAGGGGCGTCCTCTAGTGCATAGTGCAAATGGTGAGTAAACCTTGCTATCACTTAGGGAGGGGTGAGCAAACTGGGAAGTTGGCATACCTTCATGGCATTTCATTTCGCTTGATTCAATTATGTGCTGCACGCCGCAAACAAGGCTTTCTTAGCTTCATGCTGGTGCGTCTTGAGATAATGTCATGAGGGAGCAGGTTTTCTACCCCAGAAGAGTGTGTTAACCCGTTAGGTTTAGAAGGTTACTTGAAGCATCATATCCGCAGTGGACCAGGAATTATGTGAGCTGTATAAAGTGAGCTCCAACAGGCGCACATGTGTTGCCTCACTGCCTATCATTTATTCCCAGCCTGGCATGGGTAGCTGGGGCAGGATGGTATTGGGTACTCCAGAGGGGATCCCATGACACTGTCAGCAGACTGCCAGCTGGCAGACAACAGACTGCACGGAGTTAAAAGATTGCGGTAAGAAGGCTGTGGCACAAGTTAAGAGCTTGGGACTAGGGATCCGACCAACCCCAGGATCCAGGGATTCCCGCCTTTGTGCACTGGTAATCCCCCATGAGGTGAGGAAGGCACGCAAGTCCGTCGCCCCTTGGGTCAGTGGTATCTCTGGAAAGACTAGAGACATGTGGGAAGGACATTTCCGTCTGACAATCATAATCTGGCCAGTCCAGCTTCACAGGGTGGGGCCAGGGGCAACAAAAGTCAGGGCAACACGAGGTAAGCAAGAAGAAGCACTGCACCACCACCAAAGCTGAATAAACCAACAAAGCACTCCAATGGCTGGAGAAATTTAGAGCAAGCGCTACAGCCGCTACACATTTGGACGATGTTTCGCGGCCATCAGGTCTACTAACCGTAAACGAACTGAGGGAGCCTTTTTATACCTGAGGACCCTCGCACAACTGCAGACAGCCAGGTCATTCCACACAACACACGCAGCACATGTCAGGGAATCTGTACCTTTCTTGGCAGAAGGGCACACGTCCAAGAACCCACCTCATTGCCAAACCCACACCACCAGTGCGCCCTGCCACCAAAACACTAGTCTGGATCATTCACAGTGGCCATTGGATTGCCAGGAATTGGATTCAACTGACCTGGGGATGCTGTCGCGGCACGCCGCCAGCTCGCTTGCCTCCACACAGTCCCTTGCCAAGCAGCTGAGTCTATCAGCATACAGCTCAGCACCGAGAATTATGAAGTGCTCACTACAAACTCTGCTTAGCGCCCGCCCGATACTTGACAGCACTGCATGCCCCCATCACAGCCTGGCCCTCCTGGCAACCGCAGACAGCTCCAGCTTGGCTATGGTCTCCAGGTGAACCACGTCAGGGCCGTCAGCCAGCCGCAGCGTGCGTATGCCCGCCCACATGTGCGCAAGGGGGGTCACATCGGTCACGCCCGCGCCACCATGCACCTGCGCCAACACAGGCACGACGCGGATTGCTGTGTGACGCATTCGTTGGAGAAATGCCGAAACCAAATGTGCATTTGCGCCTAGCCTCGATACAGCCCAGCGAGATGCTTAGGTAAGCAGGCAAGAGCAAACAGGGTGATCCAACAAATCAAGGTGGGCCTGGCCAACCATAGCTAGCGCATGCTCTTTTTTAGGCCATTGAAAGCGGTGATCACAACGGTGGGTCTGCCCCAAACAGGAAGGCAGCAGCGTAAGCACGGTTGCAAGGGGACGCACCTGTATGGCTCGGTCGATGATACGCAGCGCAGCGGTGGGCGCCAGCGCCTTGGCAGCCGCAATCTTGCCCCGTGCCGCCTTGTTGCCCACCTCGTCCAGCGCCCGGGCGGCTTCCAGCACCACCAGCCTGCGATGAGTAAGACTTTAGTAAGGTTTACAAGGTGACGCTGTGGTCATGGGACAGGAAGACTACATGTCAACGATATGTGGAATTTCACGGGCAGCGGCTAGGGTACTGTTCCAAGATTAGTGCACCTGGCATCGCACCGACATGAGAGCAAGCAGCAGCAGCAGCATCAGAGATACACACCATCGAAGACCTTCACTGGCCCTGTAGAGGTGTATTTCACAGAAGCCAGTAAGGCCCACCTGGCTGCGTCTAGCTCAACCCTGCTGTTGGCGATGTCCAGGCGCACCGACTGGTGGCGGTACAGGCTGGCCCCAAAGGCGGTACGGTCGCCCGCACGCTGCGGCACAGAAGTTGCATCAAGCACAGTTGGTACGGCAATGCGCTTCCGCCGCTGATAAAACTGTAGTCGATACACAGCTGGCAAATCCTTGGAGACCAAAATGTCCAAGATAGCGTCGTACACCACATGCAAGGAGATGGGGCAGTGAAGTTGTGAAGTTCAGCCACACAATTCAGCTGTTGGTGATATTGCAAGGGGTGCGGGCCGCCATTTAAAATGCCCACAAGATGAGGTTGTGATGCATTCCCGCTGCTCCCTTGTCCCACCCTAGATAACAAAAAAGCAGAGACAGCGCTGCACCTTGCGCCTTCGTCGCACCAGTGACTTGCGCTGTTGGTCCACGTGTGTTGAGGGCCCCACTGGCCCCATCAGCCAGGAGCATGACCAGCACATGACTAACCTTGACCATCAGCTCCAGCGCCCTCTCTGCCGCGCCCAGCGTCCGCATGCAGTGGTGCAGGCGGCCCGGCCCCAGCCGCCCCTGCGCAATCTCGAACCCGCGGCCCTCGCCTGCACCCACAGCAAGTCGGCTCAAGTGTTGTGCAAAGGCGTGCACCAAGCGTACGCCACACGTCAACGCAGATGGGCGACGTGTGGCACAGTTTCTTTGCGCTCAGGCCATACTGCATGCAACTCAAAATGGGCGCACGACAGGCTTGTGGTATGCCCACACCACAGTACCCAGCTAGAGGCATGCAGTACCGCCCAGCAGGGGTCCTGCGGTACCCACCTAGGATCATGCTGTCGCCTGGGACCCTCACATCCTCAAAGTTGCACTCAGCATGGCCGTGTGGCGCATCGTCATAACCAAACACCGGCAGAGGCCTGCACAGCGTAGCGCAGGGTGCTTGGCTACATACTGTGCCCATCCACGCCAGCCTTAGGACTGTTCCTACTACTGAGTAAGAATACACTGTCACTACACCCGCCCTGGCCTGTAGGGAAGGAGGTGGCCCAGACACATGACTATTTCTCCCCACTTGTGCACCACACCAGGTCTACAAACCAAACCTAGCAGGCACACTGAATCCAGAAAGAAGACAGGAGCCGCTGAAGGCAGTAAGTGTTGGTTGCTTGGCTGCCCCTTACACACCAAGCTTCATTCTAACCTCGCCTGGTCACCACTACCCCGAACTATTCATCGGCACGGGAAAAAAACTGTACTCGCCAGCGGCACCCCCAAAGGAAGGACAAGGCTCAAAGCCATGACAGTCACCCCGGGCGGGGCCAAGAGGACCCGCAGCACAACCTGCTGGGCAGACCGCGCCACAAAAGGGGCAGTACCAGGCTTACCTAACGACGGTCACCCCAGGCGCATCCATGGGCACCAGCACCATGGACTGCTGGGAATGGGTAGGGCCCGAGGGGTCACTCTTGCCCATGAAGATGGCGATCTTGCACCTTGGGTCGCAGGCCCCAGAGGTCCACCACTTCCTGCAAGCAAGTATTGGTACCTTGCTTGAAGGGAACTGGGAAGCTTGGTGGTGGTGGGGGTGTGCATGGAACGCGCGGGTGTGCGCGTGCGTGCGTGGGTGGTAGTGGTGAAAGGGGGAGGCATTACAGCACATCAGACACTATAGTGTTGAGCAGGCCACGCAGGGCTCCATTTGTCCTGCTTTGTTAAACCCTATAGAGCCAATGGGGCCACCGCCTCACCTCATACACCGCCCATTGGGCTGCCTTACAAAGCAAAAGGTAACACTAAGGACATCAGGCCCCCAGTATGCACATGTATCCACAGTGTGCAATGGCTCTGCGTACAGCATACGGGCTGCGGCCTGCCCACCGCCCGCCCACCCGCCCACCCAGAAGCCTGGGATTTCGATAGGGCGCTATATAAGAAACTCCTGCGTCCAACGCCATGGTGACTTGCCTGCCATTGAGCACATAGCCCCCATCCGGGGTCTTTGCAATGGATGCCTGGATGTTGGTGGCGTCAGACGACGCCACCGCCGGCTCTGTCATGGCGAAGGCGGAGCGGATGTTGCCTCGTAGCAGCGGCACCAGCCAGCGCTGCTGCTGGGAGCGGCTGCCGTACCGCGCAAGGACCTATAGGGGGCAGCCATGGGGGCATGGTGGCAACAGTGGGGGGTGTCACTACATGACATCACGAGCCACACGCGACTGCCACCACAGAAGCCAGCTGTGTTGTGAGCAGCTGGCGCCCCACGCCAGCACCCTGAGGTGAGAGCACCCCACAGCCAAGCACTACACAGCGCGCCTCCCTAGGTTTGCTGACTGGGCCCGTCCCCACTGCATACAACCTACCAGACAGTACGGGGCGGTGGCCGTAGGTGCTGGCAGCATCCGCGCCTGGCAAACACACCTTAAGGCGTCTCACCAACCCACCCACCTCCATGTTGCCAGTGTCAGGGGCCGAGCAGTTGAAGCACTCGGGCGCCCACAGGCTGCGGCCCATCACCTCCGCGCAGTGCGCATACTCCAGGTTAGTCAGCCCGGGGCCCAGCAGCGCAGCGCGCTCAGCGCCCTGGACGCCCAGCAGGTCCATCAGGGGGGCCAGCCCCCGGGCCATGTCTGCAACACAACCGCGCTAATGATGAAACGGTGCACAGTAAGGGACAGGGTGCAGCATGATGTACAGTCTGATGGTTCAAGGGGACAGTAGTAAAGACGAATTTGTTTGCCACCACTGCGCCATACAGAATGGCATCAAGCTTGCAAAGGGCGGGCCCCGCCAACCTGGACTGTCTCCACAATTGAGCTCTCCCGCCAACTCCCCATACACCTAATGCAGCCATCACCAGACATCTCACAAACGTCACAAGCCAGGCCACGGGATCGGCCCCACCTGCGGGCAGCCACAGGTTCCACAGGCCCTGCCTCTTGGCCTTCTCTTTCAGCTCCTCCTGGAGAGGGTGGATGGTCCACCGCTTGTCGGAGTGGGCATGCGCTCCAAGCACCGCCTCTGCACACAGCGCAGCGCAGCGCACAGGGCAAGACTGCTTTGGTGAGAGTCGCGGTGGGAGGGCAAATTGTGGAGCCTAGGTCAACAAGCAAGCAGCGCCTCAGTGCATGCGCGATAATGCTTGTCTACAATGCAGCACCCACAACACAACTGTATAGGCAATGCAGACTCATTGGAACAGAGAGTAAGAACGGAAGGAGGGGGGCAGGAAAAGGGCGTGGGAACCACAGTGCCCCCAGGCCATCGTGGAAAAAGACCGGAACTTGTCGACCTCACAACTACCACTAGTCAGCTTGACTGCAAGTCGCCAAGACTCATCGGCAGGGTAGTTGTGCTCATCCTTGAACACCACAGGCTGATGACTACCTCATCACGTAATCACTCCGAAGACCCGAACACTCACCGGCAGGGTAGATGTGCTCCTCCATGAAGGCCTTGAGCTTCAGCAGGATGGGCTGTACCCTAGGGGAGGGTCCCAGCCCGGGGCTAATAGCCTGGGCGTGACCTACAGCCGAGCACACGCCAGTAAGTTTGCGAGAATGGGGGCAACAAAGCCGACTCTAACCTAATCTGTGTGTGTGTGTGTGGTGGTGGGTGGGGGTGGGGGGGGGG